>RJWT010046191.1:0-11495 GCA_004365215.1 Cuniculus paca | reverse complement strand
TAGCCCTACCAAAGTAAAAGTGTAGATTCATAAAGAAAATATTCTAGCTACAGTGGATGTTAGTGACTCATTTGGTACAAAAAACATGTAAAAGCATGACTTGCAAGATCTTTTACAGATGGGAAAGGGACCAGGAGATGGAGAGGGGTAGGAGAGAAAAAGTGAAGGAGTAAGGGGACATTAAAAGAATTAAGATGTGTTACATAGTTATGTCAGCTACCCATGATGAATGTAATGGTTATGTCCTACAGACATGTCCTAATAAAAATAAGAGTGAAAAAAGAGAACATTTTAAATACAGGGGTAAAAAATCCTTCCCATACTTCCTTGGGGATGGGAAACAAAGCATGAGTTTTAGGATGATTTAATAATGTGGAAGATGGACTAATTGGGACATTGAGTTGAATTTATATAAATTGTTCCAGATGGAATAGCTGTACACTTCCATGGTATTATAAATAGCAGAAATTAATTTCTATCATTCTGTGGCATTTTCAGAAAGTATTATTACATTGAATCGTCAGCTATAAATGAGTCCATTGTGTATATGATATTGAGGACCTACTTATTTTAAATGAAAAATTCTTTAAAATTATAAAAGCATATCCAGAATATATTTGTTTTAAACAAATGTTTTCTTGTGTTCAGGAAGTTTTTAAAATATTACTTCAAATGTAATTTCCCAAGGCTAAATGACAAGCAATAGCCAGTTTCTCAAATCAACCATCTTAACATTTTCAATCTTCACTTTTTTTTTTTTTTAAGAGAATGTAGTGAATGGCTGTCAATAGGGAAGCAATTTGCAAGTCTATTTCTGGGAAGCACTGTTACTGTTAGCAGCACAAACCATTTCCCCTCTTTTGTTGGTTTTAGGTCTCCAAAAAATGACCAAACTTATAAAGAACTCAAAAAATAGAGTTCACAGTTGATTGTTATTGCACTGGACACTTTAGCCATGGGATTTTGGAGTGGAAAGTACAGCTTCTCCAATGAGTTAATACCTTAGCCTGCTGGGATCTTGAGTTAGAAAGCTTTCTTAATGATGTTCAGCTTTGGAATGGCTCAGTGTTAATAATACGAAGTGGAAATGAGTAGGTGATTGCACCCCATGCTAAATTCAAAGGGGAAGGACAAAAGAAAAAAATAGTACACTTGAGAAAATATGATGATTTAATTTTAAATGTTTTATAGTTCAGTATCATTGGCAGAATTCACATAGATACCCTTGTGTGCATAAAGACTTATCATGTACATTGACATTTCCTTTGTATGTCTGTGTTTTTTTATTTTAGTTTATTAGTACATGTGTATAAGATATAATGTTTACACTGCTTGTGTGAAAGTGGCACATATACCTATTCCTTTTTTCATCTCCTTTCCTTCTCTCCCTCCCTATCCATCATCTCTTGAGCACTTTTTTATATACATGTGTGCAGTGCATAATATTCACATTGCTGGTGTGAAGTTGGCACAGAACACAGATTCCTATTTTTCGTCACTTTTCCCTTCCCTCCCTCCATTTCTTGATCTCCTTACCCTCTGAAAACAATCTCCCTACTTCCTATTATCTTTTATTTTGCTCTTTGTTTTTACTCTGGATTTCTTGTACATAAGAAACCATGTGATATTTAAGCTTCTGTATCTGATTTATTTCACTTAACGTTATGGTCTCAAGGTACATCCATTTGCCTACAAATGACTCAAGTTTATGGCAGAGTAGTGCCCTATGGGGTTGGACATTTCTTAAAGCTAGCAAGTTTCTCTCTTTAGCCTCCCAAGCATTAATTTTTATATTTTAAAATTTTTTGCACAACATAGCATAGCAAATGCTAATGCTAATGCAGGTGTTTGCTCAAATGTTAAGTTTAAATGAGGACTTTCTTGGTTATTAATAAAATGAAAATTGAAAAGATGTGAAAATTGAGTCCTCTGCCTTACTTCCATACTACCTATCCTAGTTTTTCTGTATGTTATGTATAAAAATGAATGGAGGGCCTAGTGATGGAGCTCCATGGAAGAGTGCATGCATAGCATGTGCAACGACCTTGGTTTAGCACCCAGTACCAAAAACTAACTGCTTAGGAACAAATGGCTTCTCTGTTCTGATTATATCAAAGACCATAGGGCCTAAGAAGGAAGGTATTGCATCTTTTCAAATGCCTTACTAAACAAAATGCAAATGTTGTAACATGCTAACTTTAAATTTAAGCTATTTGTTTTAATTCATAGGAATTGTGAGGTAGTGCAGATGTGATGTTAGTAAATTTGATTTAGTTAATTTGTTTGATGACTCAAAACTCCAATGAAGCATCTGATTTCAGTCTGATCATCCCTAGTGTGTCCTCTTTGGTCTTCAGTGTAGCTTGCTGCAAGTTACAATATGGTGCAGCAATTCAAGATAAGATGTCCAGATAATATAATATCTAGAATAAAAGAGGAAAACAATTGTTTTCTGGTTTTCCTTTTGAAATTAAGCGAATATTACCAAGAACCTGGCATGAAACCCGCCTACATACCGAGGTTTACATCAACTGCTGTCAGGGAAGAGAATTACAAGATTTGTTCACTAATATGGATTGACATCAATCAAATGGTTGCTAGTAGACACACCAAACCATCTTTTCTATACCATTAGGAGAAGAAGGAAACAGCTCTAGCTGAAAAACCAATTGTTCCTGGTGAAGCAACTAAAAAAATATGCTGGAAACCAGGATTACTGAAATAATGTAGGTATAGAAAAATTAACAAATGTGATAGATTACTAGTAGTACTTTGAATTATATTCTTCAATAATATAATTATATAAAATATGAAATTATGAAGTTAGTGAGATTTCCTGTGATCTTCACCAATGTTGATATCAAAGTGTAAGATGTGAATGTGATATAGAAAGGAAAATACTTGCCACAAGGGGAAATGGTCATGCATGAATTTAATATTCTCTTAGAAGGATTTTACTACTGAAAAAATTATAAATTTGTACTGGAAACCTCAAATAACTATAGAAGATGTGTAATAAATAACAACAAAATTAGTCTCTGAGGTTTTTGATCTCTGAATATTTTCAACTGAAAGTTTTCATCTACTTAAAAATAGAACAATAACAGGTATTTTTGTTTTGTTCTTAGCTGGACCCATTCAACCATCCAGGTAAAAACAGGGTGAATAGGATGAATGTTAGTTAAATGATCTAAGTGATAAGAATGTTTGTCAGGAGGATTCTTTTCCTTTGTGTAAATCATGAAAGCAACAAAATATCTTGCTTCATTTTTCTCATAATTATTGCATCACTAAACTTCCTCTCCCAGCTGCAAAGTTGGTATGATCATGAAAAGCCTGTTGCCAAGGGGGTTTTAATAATTGATTAGCCTGCCCGCTAAACATGGGAGGCATAAAATGTAAAATGAATATATCAGTGGGTTCTATGAGCCAGGTGATGTGAAACCTAGCAAAACGTGCACTGAAAGAAATACAAGCAGAAGCTGCAGAAGAATCTGTGGAAGCTTTGTAGGTGCAATAAAAATTCTATAGTGGTGAGGGAAATAGAGGAACAGAAGGGAAAAAAGAAGAGAATAAAAGAGGTTACCAAGTGGAAATAAATATGGCAAAAATGTTTATAGTTGCTAACTGAAAAAAATATGTATCTTTGATAATTAAAATAGTGATAGAACTTTTTCTATGTGCATTAAGATGTATGATACAATTTTACCTAATCCATTTGGCAAGTACTTGCAAATTCATTACTCTCTTTCTTGAACTGCTCTGAATCAAATCTCTCTGGAAAACTTAACTGGTAATACTTGTTTTTCTCATCAAGTTAGGTAAATCAGTTATCTCCTATGTGTTAAAATACAGTATCATGAGAAGATATATTCTTGACTCTAAAACAGATAGAAATACTACTACTAGTAGTAATAATATAGTCCACTTGCAAAAATATAGTAATTATATTTGCTAATATTATACTTCTATTTATAATGTTAAGACACATGCAAACTAATATGCTCAATTCTAAAGAAATTCATACTTAAATTTTGTAAGAACTGTGAAACATTACACAGATTAGATAAATCTTATGTTAGTGAAATACTGTCTTAAGTCATTTTTATGACATTAAAACGACAACAAAAATCTGAAATTTAGTCAAACAAATAAATAAATATTCTACTGAGCATGGTGAAATATTATACCTTAAAGTTACAAAGCGTAAGCTCATGGAAGTCTTGAGGTTTTACATACCAGATTTTTAGCCATAAGTGACAATCTTATTATATTTGAATTTTTAAACATAAATCTTTTTTTATGTGTAGGAGAGAAAAAGTAATGACTTTTTATAACCTATCACAAAAATTTATGGCTGACACCCTATCACAAAAGACAGATGAACACGAGAAAAAAACATACTTCATTAGTCCAAGTTTATGTGACACAGTATCTGGAAATGAAGACCAACAAACCCAGAGGGAAATGCTTTCAGTGGACAGTCTTGCAGAGATATGATGAGAAGACAGAAGGGTCTGATTCAGTGTCAAAAGCTGTGAGGATGGAAATTGTCAAAGACTGACAGATCTGATTTTTTTCCTGTGTCTCTGTATGACGTTCCTTCCTGTAGGGCATAAGGAACCTGTCACCTGAATGTCCTCAGGGAAGAAAAAAGAAAAATTGCTGTGACTGCTCTTCCTAGGTTTTAGACCTGCTTCAAGGAAGAAGGGGGAGTATGTCTAGATTCTTTGGCGCACTTCAGAATAAGGGAGCAGGACTATGTCTGGGAGATTGTCCTGCATCAGCCATTTTTTCAACTTCCTTTAGCTTAAAATATTCAGTTTGCTGAGGTGCCATAAATGAAGGGATTATATTCTGAGACCAACATCTGTAAATTAAAAAAGTAAAGCTACTGAAGCAAAGCAAATAAACCCAATATTTTGAATGATCAAACAATTATTTGGTTGTCACAATAACTATCCACAAACTTTTGTCTACCAACTTACTGAATGATAGAATTCTGAAGAATATTAATTTTAAAAACTAATAATAACAGTTATTAACACTTTATGAATGCTTATACCAAGCGATCTTCTCAACTGATTTACACATATAAAATGAATTCATCATCACAATTAGAATTAGTGTTCCCATTAAATGATGAAGAAACTGAGGCACAGAGAGTCATTTTGGAGGAAGTACTATTTCAGTCCAATGTTTGTTCTTTATAACCCTAAAATATTGATTGAATACACAAATCTAATCAAAGGCTTTGTAAATTTTCTGAATCATCCGAAGAAGATTAATCCTACTAATTGTTAGGGTAGAGAGTCAACTAATTACTGAATTTTTTTTTTTTGAACACAGGTTCTTGTTGGGTAGTTCTGGTTGCCATTGAACTCGTGGTGTAACCTAAGCTGGACTTGATCTCATGTATATCCTCCTGCTCAGCTTTCCAGAGTGTTGGGATTACAGGCTGCAGCACTATGCCTGGCTAATTACTGAATATTTTAAAGAAAGCTTTGCTCAAAATTAGTTTATGTGTTTTTTAAAAATCTAAATGATGGTAAAAGTAGCTCAAGAAAAAGCAAAGGTCTAATTATGTATTTTAAAATGTGTGATTCAAGTGACAGTGATAACTAAAGTAGTGGAGACACCAAACACAAGAACAAAATAAACAAACAAACAAACAAACATAAAACCTCAACCCCATGAGTGGAGTAGAACGAAATCTTCCATACATGGCATATTTGTTTCAAGTCTTTGCAGATAACATAATTTTGCTGAACTTTTTAGTAAAAACCTTAAATATTATGGCCACTTTTGAAAATTTTTTTGATGTGTATGTTTCTTTACTTACATATGAAAGTAAAATAAAGTATACAAGCATAGGTTTATTCATACTAAAAAGATTTATTCATACTAAGCACATATTCATACTAAAAGCACATATTCCTGCTAAACCTAAAAGCACATATTCATACTAAACCTATTCATAGGTTTATTCGTACTAAGCACATATTCATACTAAAAGCACATATTCCTGCTAAACCTAAAAGCACATATTCATACTAAACCTATTCATAGGTTTATTCGTACTAAGCACATATTCATACTAAAAGCTTAAGCAAACGGAATAGACCTTCAAGAGTCATTCCAAGAGGGCTGAATTTAGAATTCAGGTGTGTGGTGGCACATGCCTTTTAAAACATGCCAAAGATGATACAAATGGCCATTGCAGGTTCACTGAGAATTAGGGGAGCTCAACATTACCCTCATGTAGTTGGCAGGCACGGTAGTAGATGAAGGCTCTTTCTCAGTCAGTATTTCCTATAGAAGACATTTTCTAATTCAGTGTTTGAGAATCAGTATTCTTTTGTGCCATTGTGTCTTTTTGCATTTTTTCTTCCCAAAACACACTGTTCTCCATCCTGTTGGTATCTAGATACCCTGTGCTAGTCCTCAAGATTTAGTGGTTCATGCCAACATTTAGTTTTGAAAGCTTCTTTGCACTATCTACCTCCCCAAGTTAAATTTGGGTACCATCTCTCCACTCTCTCAGCTCCTGCTTTTCTATGGATTTTCAGCAGAGCATTTTTAACCTGCTGCAAGGTAATTGCTCTTTACCACTCCTTTACATGGAACAGGAATATTTCTCATTTGACTGTCTATCAGCAGTCAAATTTCTGGCACCTAGTAGGTATTGGATAATTTTTGTAGAAGGAAGGGAGGTAGAAAGGAAAACAGAAAAAAGAAGCAGAAAATAGTTCTCTAATACAAGTTGATAGAATAGATTTTCATTAATTAATAGGTCTTAATAACATTCCAACTCAAACTCACTTTGAACGTGTTTTCTACCCATAATTTAAAAAGCAATTTAGTAAAATTCCCTTATATATTAGCAACAATATTATTAGCTTATAAAACCTGCATGAGGTTCAAGTGGACAAATTTGTATCAACTGATTTCCTCTGGACTGTAGACCTGACTTCTCTGTGTTTTTTCAACTTGGGACAGAGAAAAATATTAATGAAGAAAAAGATTGAGACTTTTCCTATATGTCTATGGCTCCTTCAAATACTGGTCTGTGCTTGTTAAGAGACTTTCTGTTTTTGTAAAGCCCTTCTAGTTGTACAAGACATGACAAAAGAGTGATTGCCACTGCCTCGGCATTTTCTCTCATAGAGAGGGTCCCATCTCAGAATGAAGGCCTAGTCTCAGAGAAAGCCATTTTCATAGGGCTATGCTACTCAGGTGTGGGGACTTCTACCTTCAACTGTTTCAGTGTTCCACCCTTTTTATTCTTATTTTTTTTCTCCTTTATTTTCATTTAGAAATAATTACTATCAGTGATTTGTATTTTTGCCAGCAATTAAAAGTCTTTTGGTGTTCTCTATTTTATTTGATAAAGCTATAGTTGTGCACTGACATGACTATGCAACAATGAACGATCTAATATTCTTACTTAAATTACATGGAGATATAAATGTGACTTCACTGTAAAATTTTATTAGAAAAATATTGTGTTGTTAAATATCCATTAATAGGAAAAGATTGTATAATGAAAAGTGAATATTTGTTAACTTTTAGACTTATTAAGGTGGTAGAATAAAGAAAAGATAGGATTTTTTTTTCAAGTAAAATTACCTTCCATAAAGTAAGTTTATTGGATTTATTACATGCAAAAAAGAGACAACCAGCTATAGAATTTTTAAAAGGAGTTATATGTTGTAATCAATGTGGCATCCATTATACTGCTTAGTATTCATAGAATCTCAGATTAGGAAGAATGAGAACAAGTTTGTAACTGTATTCTTATGTTAGAATAAATATTGCCATCCAATGGAGAGAGAATAATTGACCTGTTATGAAAGAGCTACTCAATTTAAAAGAACCACACTCAAATGACAACATTCTGATTTTACTGCTTATATACAACTCATTATACCACCATATCATTATGCTGAGGATGCATTTCTATTTTCTGTTGCCAAAATGAGGATACTCTTCAAAGTAATTTTCTCTCAAGGATTTAAATCATGTCCAATTAAGTTAATCCCTAAACCAACAGAGTCACTTAGCAAATGAAATGCTATTTATTATTTTTACAACTCTAACCATATCAAAATAAGTTGGTTCCAGTGCATGCAAAATGTAACTAGTCAAGGAAACAGTTTTCCTCCTTAAAGATAGAACAGGTATAATTAATACACAAATATATTCTATAGAAAAAATAATTTGTGTGTGTTAAAATTTAACAGGAGATACAGTCTGCTGTATACCAGGGTAGATGTCAACTTAATCATGACATTTACTAAATATATACCTCCCATTAGTTTCTTCAGATTGAAAAACAATTCCACATTATTTCTTTTATAGAACATTAGAGAATGTAACAAAGGATTTGAGATATAAAAGGGGAGAATAGCTATATTTTGCATGTGTCATAATTTGTGAATTTATTGATCAATGCCATTGAATAAGCTCTTCTATCTCACAGTTTCATTTTAATTAACCTTTCATTGTTCCTCTGATATCTTCTTCCCATGATGGACTGTAGCTCAATTTAACTTGACAACAGTACACAGAAGATTTTTCTGACAAGATAATTACTTTGGGCTATTTTACACAAGTATTTTTAATTTACAAGGGAGGTAAAGAAAGAGAGCTTTAGCAAATACAAATGTGTGGCTCCAATAAGCTTACAAGTCCTTTTGTGTTTTTCTCCTGCTGTCTTCTCTTTCTGTCTCCTCTCATACAGATTAATAACAGATGTAGCTCAGGCAGCCACCTGTCTCTTGTTTATTTGAGATACTGCTTTTTATCGTCTCATGTTCCTTACTACTGACAGTTATGGAAAGCTTATTTTAATATCAGATTGTCTGTGAAATCCGATCTTTATGAAGAATAAGCTTAGTATTTTCTCATAAAATGGGAATGCCATAACAGAATGTATAGTCAGAACAAAACTTTTTATTAAGAATCAACTTTTGAAATAGTGAAAAAGCATGCCTTTTCTTTCTGGACATAACACATGTACTGGGATAGGCCTTTGAAGCCAAAGGTAAGAATGTTCATCCACATTTAATTTCTTTGTTCAGATTACTTATATTGGGTGGGATATGTATTTGTGAGACACCCTGAATGGAAGTAGTCATTCAAATTGTCTTTTTGGAGCAGAATGAAGTTAAATTCGCTCAGTGTTTAAATTTTGATTAATCAACAAAGGAAGATTGCTTGAAATCCTGGACACAGTTGGAAGAGTACTTAGTGCCAAATCGAAATTAAACTGACCTAAATAGGAAGTGAGGAAAAACTCACAGGAAATAGCAGGCGACTTATATACAATTAACTGAAAAGACACAGACTTCAAAAACAAAGGTGGCTTGGTGAAAAATCCTAAATGAACTGTTTAAGAGCTATATATACCCTGGTATGTTGCTCTATTTTGGGGAACGTCTGTGAATGCAGATCTTAATGCAAGATTATTGGGGGAGGATTACAGATAGTGTTTATAAAACTCTGTATATTTAATGTACCTGATATATGTGATGATTGTCTACTAAATCGATGTTCTAAATTCAGTAAAAAGTGTTTGAATATATTAAACATTTTCAAAACTTTGTGAATTGATATGAATGATTATTGAAAGTTTTTCAGGAATAATTTATACTATTTTAACTTTCTGATTTGACTATATTTAAAACTAATTTTTCTCAAAGTAGGAATTCTATTGTAAGTCTGGTTATTTTCAACATTTTATGCAATTGATAAACGGTGTGATGCAGAGATTCCACTATATTAGTTTGGTACATAAAAAAAAATCTAAGTATGAAAATGTTAAGTTGGTTACTCTTGATTGACTAAAGGATTAAGATAAATCTCTCCATATATTTACTATTTATTTATCAGATTTGTTCCTATAAGAAAAACTATGTGATACATTATTCTCCTATCCAGTTTTATGTAAACGTGCAATTTCTTTAAGTTCTAGTTTTAAATGGATAGTCCATCACATGCACTATATATTTTCTTCATTTCAAATTAGCATTGCCTTTTATTGCTTTTACATTAAAAAAATTAGCTGTAGTACTCAGAAACCATTAAATTTGCACTAAGTATGATCTGTGCCAGCATATTTTGGTACATTTACTAAGCTCTCTTTATTACGGTGATCTGTTGTAAGGAAATGTGGCAATTCTTTTAGTCTTTTTTTTTTCTTCTTTTTTTAGTCTTTTAAAATCACATTCACTTTGAGAATTCTTACTTCCTTAGTACTCTAAAGGATTCACTTCAAAGAATTACCTTTGTGAGCACTATTTTTACCCAATTGTTTATAGTTTTTTACTATGTAACACTTCAACTCTTCAACAAATTTATGTAATTTAGAATTATAAGCAATGTTAGTTTTTGTCCCAGAACTTTCCATGTGACAATATTTATAAATGATATTATCTCAGTTTATTTGTGATGCTATAATAAAATATCTGAGATTGGGCAATTTGTAGAGAATAGAGATTTATTTCTCATAAACCATCTAATACTGGGTAATTTGTCAAAAATAAAAATTTATTCCTCATAATTCTGAAGGCTGGGTGGTCCAAGATCGAAGTACCAGTAGTATATTATGTAGCCTCACTCTTTGCTTGAAAGATGATGTTGTCTTTTTGTCGTTACAAGTTAAAGAAGGTGAAAGACAAAAAAGGCAGAAAGATCAGGGTTCTCTGGAAAGCTTCTCTTATATTATAAGGGCACTAAATCCCAACTGTGAGGGCAGAGCCTCATCACCTACTCAGTTTTTGCACTATCACCTTAAAATTAAGTTACTGCATGTAAATTTTGGGGGAGCTATTCAGACTATCACAGTTATAAAATATCTTTATGCTTCATCACTTACTTCTAATAATATGTAGATATGAAATCAGAGACTTATAGGATTTAAAGATACTAGTAAGGAATTCTGTTATAATATTAGCAAAGAATAGTAATGCATGAAAATTCCTACATTCTTTACTTAGAAACAATGACAAGTCATTGCAAGCAATTTGGAAGAAATATGTGATAACCTAAAACCCTTTCATTCTATGTTGTCTCCTTAGAAACATAGAATAAGAAGAGAAAGTCAGCAGACCCAAAAGAGAAGCTGACTGGTAAAAATGTGAAAGCAGCAATCTTTTCCTACAGAAAATCCAAGGGACTTAGCGATGAAAAGTTGGGAAACTTTGGGGTTTACAGATCAATGTATACTTTGTTGGAAGAAACAGAATAAGAAATAAAAAGAAAATAAGCAAAAACCACAAAAAAATTTCCAAAATCCTGAAGTGAACAGTGGAGAAATTTGGGAGAAAGTAGGATGATTTGATATGTGATATTTTTATTTTAATTATGGGTAAAATGAAAAAAGTTTTGAAACATCTAGTTATATTGTAGGTTAAGGTAACTATTTGCAAAAGGAAGTAATGGAACATATCAAAAGAGATTGAGATGACTGGGATGGGAAAATGATGGAAAAT
>RJWT010046190.1:0-11484 GCA_004365215.1 Cuniculus paca | reverse complement strand
ACGATGTTTGCCATCAAGGTTGCTCCTCGTAGACAGAGGATCAACTTTCATGTGAATGTTTAAAACAATATAGTAAATTACTTGGTGTAATACATGAAGAAAATTGTCAAACACCTCATTAGAACCTTTCCCAACATCAAACACTTCATTAGAATGGAAACAAGGTCTCCTAAAACTCTCCTCTTTCCATAACCCCAGGCAAAGCAAATAGCTCTAGTCGTAGGAGGAAGTGGCTACCTGCCTACTACATGGAAAAGCCAGGTTGGAGCTTACAAGAATAAGTGCTGTGACCAGTTAGTTATGTCTGTTTTGGCATTATAACAAGATGGAGAGTAGCCAGTAGTGGTGGTGCATGCCTCTAATCCCAGCACTCAGGAAGCTGAGGCAGGAGGATCACCACAAATTTGAGGCCAGGCTAGGTTACATAGTGAGTTCAAGGCCAGTCTGAACTACATAGGAAAACCCTGTCTCAAAAAAAAGGTAGTACATGTGCTACAGATCTGCATTTCTCCATATACCAGATTTCACAATCTACATGCATTTAAAAAGCCATTAAAATCATCAAGTGGCTAATACAAATGTTTTTAAATTTTTCCTAGTGATCATTATTCACATAAGGGATAAATTTATTCATCCAATAAACATACAAATATATATACATCAGCAGATATTGTGAATTTTATATTTCTAGTGCCAAGCCTTAGTATGCACATATATTTGCTGCAGGAAGAAAAAGAGGGAGAATAAGAAGGGAAGAAGGAAAGGAAAGAGGAAAGAAGTCCCCCGAACACTTCAAAGTCTTCAAATCTAAATAATCAGTCTAATAAATTTTTGTAATACCTATTAGTAATAATGTGCACTTTACTAACAAATTTAATTTCCTTTCAAGGGATTTTTAACCCATCTGAAAAGAATAAACATAATTTTAAGTGAGTCATTTGATGAGGTAAGATGTTCATAAGGCAATAGAAAAAAAGAAAGGGGAAGAAAACAAAAATAAAAAATAAAAGGGGAAGCATTTTACAATATAAAAGACAAAGGGTTTTCATACTTTTATTTAAACCAAACAAATCACTGAGGTTATGATGCGACTTTTTCTACTGCTCATGTTGCCTAACCAAAAGACTAACTTTATAATACTCTATAGTTATGGTCTGCTGGAACTTTGATATTACATTTCTAGTGTGATCTTCTTTAGATCAAATTCTTTATATTATCTATTTAGATTAGTATCTCACAGTGTTAAGTTTCCCAAAACATTAGCTCCTCAGGATATCAAGAGTGGCTTTTTAAAAAGTACATGGCCAAGTGCCTGCCTGGCAAGTGCTAGGTCGTGAGTGAGTTCAATCCCTGGTTAAAAAAAAAAAAAAAATTACATGGCCAAGTACATTTCTTACATCATAGACTAAACTAGTTTGACACTTTTTTTTATTTTAAACAGCAAAAAAAAAGGATAGAAATGATACAGAATTTCAAAAAAAAATAAGAAATTAACACTAGTTAATATATTGCATATTGTTATCTTAGAAGTAGTTGTTCAGGTTACAAGATCTAGGTATAAAAAATGATCAGACAATCAAACAATGACAGTACGAACTGTTCTTTTTGATAAACTAACAGATTAGTAGTATAGTGGTCTATCTTGCATACATGTACATACATACAGTTATATATGTATACCTGCATACACACAATCCTTTCCTTTCTTAATGAAAAGGAAAGAAAATGCTCAAAAGGAAAGAACAACTGAGACAGGGGAAAGGAGAAAAACAGGTTTAAACTCTTGTCCCAGTGCAAGATTTCAGAGGCTTTAAATATGTAACTAAATGAGTCAACACTAAATGTAAAAGGTTTCCTAAATTTCTTTAGTAACAAAATCTTTCACAAAACTTCTGGCAAAAGACCACTTCATGGACTCAACTTTGGGAAAAATCAATGTGAATACCCTACACCTCAAGATGCTTTGCTGAAACAGACAAACCCTTAGCCAATTTAAGCAAAAAAAGAGAGAAATGATCCAAACCAATGCAATTAGAAATGAAAAAGGAGCCAAGCATGGTGGCACATGCCCATATAATCCCAGCACTTAGGAAACTGAGGCAGGAAGATTGCTGTGAGTTCAAGGCCAGCCTGCACTACATAGTAAGACCCTGTCTCACAAAACAAAACAAGAAGGAAAAAGGAGAATCACAATGAGCATAGCTGAAATAAAAAATACTAACAATTATTTTATAAACTTATATGCCAATAAATTAAACAATTCAGAAGAAATGGATAGATTCCCAGATATATGTGAATTGTTAAAATTGAATCAAGGAGATTTAAAAACTCTGAATAATCCAGTAATAGGCAGTGAAATTGAAGAAGTGATAAATAGTCACCAACTAAGAAAAGCCTAGGTCTGGATGGGTTCACTGCTAAATTCTACACAAACTTCAGGGAACAACAATACTCCTCAAGTTTTTAATAAAACTGAAAGGAAAGGAATACTCCCAAAGACATTCCTGGAAGCTACAAATACCAATTCCAAAACCAGAGACAGATCCAACCAAAACAGGACTACAAATCAATCTCCTTAATGAACACAGATGCAAAAGTCCTCAGCATGAACTGGCAAACAGAATGTGATGAATGATCAAGGCCATGCATCATGACCAAGCAGGCTTCATTCCAGAGATGCAAAGATGGTTCAACAAACTCAAGTCGATACATGTAATACATCACAGAAATAGAAGTACAAAAATTCCGTGATCATCTTAATAGATACAGAAAAAGCCTTTGATAAAATTCAACATAATGTCATGATAAAAATGCTGAAGAAGCCGGGCATGGTGGCGCATACCTGTAATCCCAGCACTTGGGAGGCTGAGGCAGGAGGATTGTTGCAAGTTTGAGACCAGCCTGGGCTACGAAATGAGCCCAAGGCCAGCCTGAACTGCATAATGAGACCCTGTCTCAAAAAAGACAGGAAAAAAAAATGCTGAAGGAAATAGGTATAGAAGGACCTTATCTCAATCTAATAAAAGCCATTTACGACATACCTACTGCCGACATCATATTAAGTGGGGAAAAACTGAAGGATTTTCCTCTAAAATCAGGAAGAAGACAAGGATGATGACATCACCACTCCTGTTCAACACAGTACTGAAAACATTAGCAAGAGCAATTAGGAAAGAAAAAGAAATAAAAGGAATATTTATAGGAAAGGAAGAAGTCAAATGATCATTATTTGCAGATGACGTGGTTCTCCACATAGAAGATTCCAAAAAAGCCATAAAAAGACTCTGAATTAATAACCAAATTCAGTAGTGTACCAGGACACAAAATCAATATACAAAAATAAACGACATTTCTGTATGCTAATAATGAATCCACTGAGAAAGAAATTAGGGAAAACTACCATTCATAATAGCACCAAGAAAAATTAAACACTTAGGAATTAGTCTTACTAAGGAAGTGAAAACTTCTACAACAAAAACTACAGTACTCTAAAAAAGAAAATTGATGAGGACATCAGAAAATGAAAAAATGTCCCCTGTTCATAGATTGGCAGAACCAATATAGTGAAAATGGCCATATTTCTAAAACTAATATACAGATTTAAAACAATCTCAATAAAAAATTCAACAGCCTCCTCACAGAACTAGAGACAACAATACTAAAATTCATATGGAACCAGTAGAGACTCAATAAAAGAAGCAATCCTAGGTAAAAATAGAAAGTGGGAGGCAGCTCAGTCCCAGACTTGAAGTTATTACAAAAAGCTACAGTGATAAATGCCACATGGCACAGGCACAAAAACAGACATGAGGATCAAGGGGACAGAACAGAGGGTGCAGCAACAACTTCAAGTACTTTCAACTATCTGATCTTTGACAAAGAGGCCAAAAACACATGAGGAAAGATACTCTCTTTAATAAATGGTGTTGTGAAAATTGGCTATCCACATGCAGAAGATTGAATCTAGACCTATACGTCTCACCATGTACTAAACTAAAATCAAAATGAATCAAAGAAGTTAATGTTAAATCGGAAACATTTAACCTGCTGGAAGATAAGATAGATAAAACTTTTGAAATCATAGGTGTAAACAAGGACTTTCTGAATAGAATTATCAGTTGCACAGGAAATATTTCCAAGAATCCACAAATGGCATCATATTAAATTAAACTCAAAATAATTAGACTCCCCAAAATAAAAGACCCAATCAAAAACTGGGCAAGTAAAATGAATAGACACTTCACAGAAGAAGAAATACAAATGGCCAATAAATACATGAAGAAATCATCAACATTGCTGGCCATTAGAGAAATACAAATTAAAGAAAAAAGAAAAGTGAGGCTCTACCTGACCCCAGAAAGAAAAGCCATCATCAAGAAATCAAATTACAAATGCTGGAGTCAAGGAAAAGGAACCTTTCCTTCTACACTGTTGGTGGGAAGGAAAATTAGTACAACCACTATGGAAATCAGTATGAAGATTCCTGAAAAATATCAAACTAGCAACTGCATTTGACCCAGGTATTTCCCTAGTAGTATATCTTCCTGAAAGTGCATACCCTTGTTTGTTGCAGCAAATTCATGTTAGCTAAGTTTTGGAAGCAGCCCATACATCCATCATCAGACAAATGGATAAACAAAATGTGCTATTTACACACAATGGATTATTACTTTGCTATAAAGAAAGATAACCTTGAATCATCTTTGGGAAAATGGAGGCACCTTAAAACCATAATGTTAAGTGAAATAAATCAGACACACAAGCTCAAGTATTATGTGGTTTCTTTTATATGAGAAACTCAGAGTAAAAATAAAGAACAAAGTAAAAGATATGTAATAGGAAGTAGGAGAGCGATCATTTTCAGTGGGGAAAGGAATCTAGAGATAGATAGGAAGGGATAAGGGATGAAAAATGGTCACGACTCATTTTGTCAGACACAGAAAGATTTTAGAAACCATTCTTTGAAAAACTATTTTTGAGAAGCTAATGTTGTAACATTATTAGGTAACAAATGTCCTTAATTAAAAAAATAGGAAAGGAAAACATGACATACTCAAGACATCTCACTTTTTACTTGAATAACAGCTTAACAGAAAATTAAGGTGACTTTAGTTTTGTCGTGTGCCTTTTGCCATTATGTAGTGTTTTGAAGGTCTGGTTCTTCAACTACAAAATGAGGATTTAAAACATCCATCTTGGGTAATAAAGTGAAATAAGATGTGTAAATTAGTAACACTATGCTTGATGTATACAGTAAAGAATACCCACTGTAGTACTAACAAGGGATGGGACTGAGGGATTTTCTTCTGTACATTTGTCCCCAAGGGAAATAAGCTCTATAAGGCCTGTTTTGTTTTGGTTTTTTTCCAGGTTTCTCATTTATTTATTTTTATTGTTTTTTGATTGTTTCATTTTTTTATTGACAGATATTATTGTATTTATCACATACAACACATTTTGTGGATACATACAGTGTAAAATAACTAAATCTAATTAATTAACCTATGTATGGGTTCCCTTTTTCCAAGAAAGCAAATGACATTACATCTATTCCTTCAAAAAAGAAACAACTCCACTAGAACACTGCCTATGGCTGGTAACTGCAGTTCTCTCCAATTTTTGAAAGGTTTCATTGGGTATCTACAATGTGTCCCATCAGGTCACCCCAAGTCCTTAAGTTAACTCAGTAATTTCTAGACTGCTTTTCCACTGGTATCAGAACCATGGCAGAGATGGACCAGCTTACTGTTCCCCAAACTATTCTTTCTCTTTAGTGGGAATGTGACTAAATTTCTTGGCATCATCTACACTTAGTTGTGACTATACAACTAAGTGCCAGCCAACAGTAAGTGACTGGAAATGACATGTGCCCCTCCAAGCCTAGCCCATGTAGTACTCCCATGCATGCTCCTCCAAGACCTTATCTCTTTGCCTTCCTTAATAAAGATAAACTCAGAGACTTTAGAAGCTATGTGGGAAGATGACAGAACTACAAAACACATTCTGTGTTCCTGATCATTGCTTGGAAGAGAGCTCACTGCAGCGCAAGTATCCATGTTCTCAACTCAGACAAGCCGGAAGCAATCCTACCATATTTGAGCCATTCTGCATTTTTGAATGTATTTCTTTTACAGTAGTTGATATCTGGAAACCCTGAGATTTTTACAGAACATTATGAGATTATTTGTAAAACATAATAAATTTAATTAGTGTGTGCCATATCAGACTAGCTCCTAAAAAAACTGATTTAAAACTATCACTACAGACTAGGTTCTACTCTAGGTAAGCTGTCAGAGAAATCAAAAGTGTAAAAAAAAATTAAAAATTCTTTTGAAATATAGAAACTTCGTTTTATGTATTTAATTTTCTGGTGACCCAAGAAAAGCTGCCATTGCTTGACAGCAGGAGCAAGGACACCGTGTCCCACTCTCTTAAATACCCGTGCTTTACAGGAGCATAATTTGAATCAGAGTGCGAGTACAGACAGGCGTTTCTGAGAATTAAAGTATTTCTGACTTTAAAAAAAAAAATCCAACTGAAGAGAACTGACACTGTCAGCTACAGGCTCTCATCTATATTTAATAAATAACAGATTAGGGTCACTTTCTAAAGAAATCAATTAAAGTTATGATTACATTGTGTGTTTATATGTCACTATGAGTATCAATCATTCTCTATGGTCTAAGCAGAAAAAGAAATATGTTACTTTATTTTAATGTTAAGATGTGCAGGGATATGTATTTATTCTGCATGCACAAAGGAACTGACTGTATCAGTAGGCACTGAGAAATTTAACCCTGAAGCAAAAGCTGGGAAATTCAAGTGCCAACCCTAACCTAAGACCAATTAAATAAATTATTAACATCATCATCTAAAGTATAAGAGACCTAACCTAGTTTACAGTCACCCAGTTAAAGATTTAATGCCAAATGTGACTACTTACTGGCTATAAACAATTACATTAATTTAGAAAACACCATATAACCAAATGTGTAATCAATGGCACTTCTGGAAAAGCATGTTTGGTGATCACAGGTGTTAACCTAGACCCTATATATACTAAGTTTACTAAAAGCATGTCTCAACTAAGTCTCGCCTGCACAGCTCTCACCATTGTTGAGTTCACCACAATTCTCATCTGCCTACTCAAGTATCTACCCTCTTTGCTTCTATCTTGCCCCCTTCTCAAAACTGTCCTCCAATGAAGCCCCCAAAGTGATTCATTTAAAGCACCCATTATATCATACTAGTATCTTGCTTAAAATGTTTTTTATGTCTTTCCATTGATCTTAGAATAAAATTGAAACTCTATCATGGCCCATTGTGCCCTATCCAATCTCAACCACCCTTGTAACAGACTCTCCATTCCCTTCCCTCCAACCCAAGTAATCTCCTTGTGCTTAAATATCCCAATCTCTTTTCCATTAGTGTCTCTGAACTTGCTGTCCTCTTCGCACAAAATGGTCTCCTTCTGGTTTTTAATGGCTGACTCTCCTGCATTCTTCAGGTATTAGTATTCCTATCACCTCATCCAATTACTCCCTTGCCTTGTTTATTTCCTTCAAAGCATTTATAAAACCCTGTAGTTTTAATTTTATTGTTAAAATCCTTGATATTCTATGATGACTGGAACTTTCTGCTACCCTCATTTTTGTCACCTTGTAGCAGCTACCATCTCCTTAGCCATGGATAGATGGGTGGATGAATGAACATGCAGTAGACTCCTTCAGCATTGCCAACCTAGTAATAGGGACCATCTGCAACTATATTACAATATTTGGTAATGAATGTTACTGGCCTGTCCAGGCAGAGATGAGTGTAGAGCATCTCGAGTTCTACTCTCTTAACTGCATCTCACCTAGGAATATAAAGCTTTGGTTCTGGAGCCACTCACATGGCCTTTTTCACAGGGAGTTTACTGTTAAAGGAATAATATACAAGTATACAAAATCAGATCCCAAGATGCTATATCAATAATTAACTATAATATTTGGAAACACAGACAATCTTGGTTTTGAATTTTTGTTTTTGTTTTTCTGTTGTTGGTGGGTTTTTGTTGTTGTTGTTTGTTTGTTTGCTTGTTTGTTTTTGAGACAAGGTCTTGTCATGTCAGGCTGGCCTTGAACTCACTATGTAGCCCAGGCTGGCCTTGAACTCACAGCAATCCTCCTGCCTCAGCCTCCTGAGTGCTAGGATTACAGGCATGTGCCACCACACTTGGCCTCTGGCTCTGAGTTTTATGCCATCTAATTTATGAAGAAGCTCTTTCAGGGGTGAAAAATCACCCTCAGGGTAAAATAAAACCACAGGCTGCCTCCTTAGATTGGAGGGTAGTACACTGTAACTCAATCTTACAGCTACGTGGAAGCTCAGTATACACTGCACTTTGTTTATGGCGCTGCAGCAGTGTAAAAATAGCTTGCTTCGCCAGTTCTAACTAAACGGAAGAGAACAGGGCCTACAAATTGTTTTCCCAAAAGTCCCTCTGCACACATAAAAGGAAATACAGCATTGAATCTGGGCAAGGGCTCTGGAAATGTCAGGGTAGGCCCTCCATACTGACTGCCCCTGAGAATGCCAACATGTGTGACCACACTTTTCCCACTCTGGACAATGATGGAGAAATGCTACCCTAATCCAGCTGAACAGCTCAACTCCTCTTTGTAGCTCAACAGGAGGAAAACCACTCAGTCCCTTAGAGTACCTTGCCCAGGAGCTGCATGTTGGTGAGGAAACATCCACTTTCATGGATGGAGGTACCAAGAATCAGCCCCGCAATCCATGCACTGGTGGTTACTCGTTAAGGAAGTCCCAGGGTCTTTGCCTGGGACATCCCACAGTCCTCTCTTTTAAAAGCTTGTAGGAGAAATTCTGCCCAGAACACAGTACCAAGAAAAGCTTTGCTTATACCAAGAACTTCGCCTTGTTGCCTTTTTTTTAATCCTTGGCTACTGTGGAAATTTTAACAGGTCATATTTTCTCTTTACTTATAGAAAACTTGGAGACAAATCTGCAACTCTTGGAAATAATGACACAGGATATCACGACATGAATTCTTATGTTCTAATTGAACCCCAACTTCATCTTGTTTTCTCTCATTTTCCCTAGATTCTATGTTCTTTAATTATTTTTTATTTCCTTTATGTATTTCTACAAATGGCTTTGAAGCCTTTTAGGAATGAAATAAGGTATTAATGCATAGATACACACAGTGGATTTTACATGAAATGCCTTATAATTTCAGTTCTTGTAAAAAGACAATGTAGTCTTATACTGACTTGATTTTGAATCCTGGTTTTGTGGATTTCTACCCCTGTGACCTTGAGTAATTTCCTTAGTTTTTCTAAGCTTCCATTTCCTCCTCTTTAAATTAAAGACAATAATATCTACATTGTACAGTGGCTGTAAGAACTTAAGAAAATACATGTAAAAGACTGGCCCTTAGTAATTGCTAAATAAAAAGCAGCTTTTATTATTATTAATAACTATGCAATTTATTACAAAAGAATACTTAAGACAATGTCTGGCTAATCAGATTTAGAAACTAACTTTAATATTAGCTACTCATATAACACTTTTCTGTGGTTAAGTCCAGATTAGTTCAATGTCTAAATCACTCTTTCCATCATGTTGAAGGTCCAAATCTCATTTGGGCTCCCCGCACCATATTCCCAGTCACAGACTCAACTCTGTTGTTCCAAAAGATATGCTCGAGTTCTAACTCTCAGCACCTATAATGTGACCTTATTTGGAAAAGGTCTTTCCAAATCTTTAATGAAATTCAAACGAGGTCATATTAGACCATACAGTATTCAGGTAGGCACTAACGTCAGTGAATAGTGTCCTTCAAAGCAGGCCATGTGAAACAGCATGTTAAGGAACATACAGAAAAATGGAGAATGTCATGCAGTTATGGGAGCACAGATGATGCCCCTAGAAACTAAGGGTGGTTAGTCACTGCCAGAAGCTAGAAGGGGCAAGGAAGGATTTTGTCCTAGAGCTTTGGGAAAGGCATGCACCTAGCGACACTTGGATTTTGGGCTTCTAGACTCCAAAAATAGGAGAGAATAAATTTCTGCTTGTTTTAATCCACACAATTTATAGTGGTTTATTCCAATCCTAGATAGTAACATTCCCCAACTCCTATAGCCCCAATTGGCAGAGGTGAAACAACCAAGCCAACTTTCAATCCAGTTGACATCTGCCAAAGGCTCACAGATATGCATCTGACAATAAGATGTGTTTTATGAAAAGCATACGCTGACATACATCAAAAAATGTGAAATTAGACTTCAATGAACTAATTCCCCTTTCCGAGCTCCAAGTACCTCATCTATAAGATGGTGTTAGGCATAGATCAGCAATGCCAAAGAGAGCTTCACTGAGCTTGTCTCAGTGAAGGGTTGCATTGAGGGGAATCTGAAGTCATCTGGGCAAACAAGCAGAGCCAGATAAAGCAGCTGAAATACTTCCTCTTCATTCTCCTCATGCTCGTGGGGCCATGCTCTTCAGGTTTGTTTTCTATGCCCCTCTTTAAACACAGCTGATACTTAAGGTTCTGACTTTAACCCACTTCTTTTCACTCCTTTTATATTTTCCCTACAGATCCACTGATTCTTCCAGTCTAATTTATCAATTACAACTTCTGTCAATACTTTCAGAACTCTTCCATCTGCATTAGGCTGTTGTCTTAATTTGGTCTAGACCCACACATCCAACTGCCAGACACACATTTCCACTTGGCTATCCCACGGGCATTCGAAGGAATTTGTCTATAACAGAACACACGAGGTGCTTCCCAGGCATGTTCTCTCTCTCTCTCTCTCTCTCTCTCGTGTGCAGTTTCTCCATAGGTGCCCAAATCATATACCCAAACGGAAAACTGGGCTTCTCCCTAGTTTTACCTTGCCTTCTTTTTCAGCCTACTCCCATTCCAAATCTACCAACACTCCCCAATCCTACGACCCAAGTCATTCCTTCTTTTCCAACCCTACCAGCACTGTCATAATTCAAACTCCCATCAGCTCTTTTTGCCTTTTGAGACTTAGATCAGGTACCACTTCCTCCAGGAATCTCTGTAAGGGACTACATCTGTCTTCTCTGCTCTTGTATTCTTAGAATTTAACACAGTGTCCCAAACCTTAGGAACTGACAATAAGGAAGAGGGAAATAATAGTAATAACAGCTATCATTTATTGACTACTGATTATGCACCAAGCTCTCTTGTCAGCACTTACATCTCCACAAGCATCTTTTGGGTAGGTGCTGTAAGTTATCCCTATTTACACATGGGGTACAGAAAGTTTGGGCAAGTTGCTCTAAGTTACACAGTTCTAAGAAACAAAAAAAGAATTGTTGAATAGATAGGAAATTCCATTTAAATTACAATACACTCAGATGTTAAATATTGAAATCTTTCCATTCATTCACTGAGTATTTATTGAATGTATGCAACCAATTCAACACAGAATGTGTGCAATGATA
>RJWT010046189.1:0-11521 GCA_004365215.1 Cuniculus paca | reverse complement strand
TACCCTCCCTCTGAGCTGCTTACTGGCAAGCAGTGTCTCCCTTTTTAGAAAGAGATAAAAAAAGACCATGGTTCCAGGAACAGTGGCAGAGAGGGATCACCAAGTGGGACAGACAATAGAAGGGAGAGGAAAAGTACACAGCCAATGGCAGGAAAATAACATGGCAGAGATGAGCCAGTGCATGTTGGCCATAACCATTAATGTAGATGGCTTAAATTCATCAATAAAGAGAAGCACAGGTAGAGTGATTCAGGAGACAAGATCCATCAATATGCTTTATCCAACAAACACATTTAACTCAAAAGGGAATTCACAGATTAAAAGTCAAAGGAGAGAAAACAATGTTCTATGTCACAGGGAACCAGAAAAAAACAGTAGGGGTAACTTGCCCATCAGCTGCAGAATGGAAAGGAAAGATATGGCATTTCTATACAATGGAAAGCTACTCAGCTATAAAGAAAGATAATCTTGAGACTCCTGCAGGTAAATGGATACAACTTGAGAGTATGCTCATGGGTGAAAGGGTTCAGAGTCACATAGGTGAACATCGTATTGTCTCCCTAGAATAAGAAACTGGGGAAATTAGTGAGATCCAAAATATAAAATAGAGGTTGTGAAGGTGAAAGGGGAAGAGATGTCCACGGGGGAAGGCATTGGCCATTGTTAATCTATTATTCTGTTTTGAAGCCCTGTATTGTTCTCATAGTTCTGTTTAGGTTGGTTTTACTGTTTAGTTATGTTTGATTTTATTATATTTGATGGCATGGACAGTTATTGCAAAAATAACAAAACGGATTATGGCAGCCATTATTGATTTCCTATTATTTTGTTCCAAAGTCTTTATTGCTTTACTTGTTTTCTTTTGATTGATTTTATTCTATTTTGCTTTGTTTGATTTTGTTACGTGTGATGGTATAAGCAGCTACTTTGAAGATAAGATGTATCATGGTAGCCTCTGTTGTATTCCTGCAGTCTTGTTTGAAGTCCTGTATTGCTTTCATTGTTTTCTTTTGATTGGTTTTAGTCTATTCTGTTTTATTTGATTGTATTATACCTGGGGGAATGGGCAGTTATTTTGAAGATAACAAGATGCATTATGGTAGCCATTATTGATTTCCTTTCATCTTGTTTTGAAGTCTTGTGTTATGTTCATTGTTTTGTTTTGATAGACTATTTTATTTTGTTTTGTTTGTTTTTATTATGTCTGGTGATATAAACAGCTACTGTAAAGATAACAAGATGCATTATGGTAGCCACTGTGGTATTTCAACTGCCTTGTTTTGTAGTCCTGTGTTACTTTCATTGTTTTGTTTTGATTGGTTTTATTCTGTTCTGTTGTGTTTGATTTTATTATGCCTGATGGTATGGGAAGTTACTTTGAAGATAGCAAGGGGCAACATGGTAACCATTGTTGGTTTATTTTTATTTTGTTTTGAAGTCTTGTATCACATTCTTTGTTTTGTTTTGCTTGAATACTCTGTTTTATTTTGTATTTGTTTTATTCTCTTCAAAATAAAAAAAAGGAGTATAGAATTACCATGGTGTGCATAAACATAAAATACATATTTTTATGTCAGCTAACACAATCTCATTAGCATTCTTCATATTTTTACATAATCAGCATAATCAAGAGTTTAAGCATTGCACGTTAGTCTATCAAATTATCATTTAATACATTTTAACAGTCACGTAGTTCCTTCTTTGAAAAGTCATTTCTAGGTTTAAAAAAACCAAAAATTATTAAATCTGATTTACACAATTAATATAAAAGATATATGCTTCTAAATCATGCATTTTATTTATTTTCAACATTAAAAGTGAAAGGTATTTATTCTTTATATACAGTAATAGTCAATATTTTCAGAGAACATGTTCTTGCTATTTTAAACTGTAGAAGTTATGGCAAATATTTCACCTATTGGTGCATCAGGTTTTTTTATCCATTTATGGTGAAAATCAGAATAATTTTAAAGTGGAATTTATATCCTAATAGAACCATTTTCCTCAACATAAATCCTGGGTGAGATACATATATATATATTCAGATATAACAAAGAGTACTATATTTATCAAGCTTCAGTCTATCTATACGTACATACTTCCATCTATCGTTTATTTCTGTTTATGTATATGTATCTTAGAGGTCATTTACTAACCAGATTTTCAACTAAAACTAATAGTTGAATGACCTTATATACATTGAACCAATATGCTTTGAAGACTAAGAAAATAAAATTTAATTGATGCATTCTAAAGGTATTGTAACAATTAGAGGCAAGACTATCAAAGAACACAAAATTTTTTCCTTGTTCAGAATATTTATTTTTCTTCATTTATCGTCAAATATTTGTCACTACTTGATGAAATATTTTGATGAAGTGTGGCAATTTAAATCAATCATATCTATTTCTTTTGGAATGACTTCATCATAAAACTGGGATCTGTATTTCATTTGGGTCACCTCTCTTTAATGTACTTTACCAAAGACCATTCTTAGTTATCTCTCTGCCAATGTGGACCACTGAGGTATCAAGTAATTTCATTCATTGCCTTGAGAATTATTTTTATTTTCTCCCAGGTTTTTCAAATCCAGACAAAAAGTACTTTATGATTTCTCATTTTGAAGAAGTAAACAGGGAGTGGTAACAATTATTTTTCCATAATAAGTAAATGGACAAATTAACAATTTACATTTATTTATTATTTTCATTAATAAAATTTAGATTTTAGGATATAAAGATAACACAAGACAGAAAGGTAGAATACTAAAATTCCAAAATTAGAAAAAAATGTCATTATGCCCATCTAATGCTAAGACACAATGTGCATATAAATGCTTGCGCCCTATGTTCCACAGAAAATTTTTCTATTGACAGTACACTTTATTCCAATCATAAAATAACAAATATCTCCTTTTATCTGAGTGATCAGTGAAAGATACTAGTACTACTGAGATCATATCCACTTAATTTTCTGAAAGCAAATTTGTATTTTATAAATCTGTGAATTTTTTATTTTAAGTTTCAAAATATTTACATTACTTTTGTTTTTAAAATATTAAGGTAGTTCTAGTCTTCGTTATGCCTAATCAATGTGTAAAAAAGACAGCATTTGTTAAAGCCTATTATTCTTAAGTCTCGGAACTTGGGCCTACACTGTCTGTCTTGCTGGTATACAAAGCCTTAAGTCTGTTAGTGAAGAGACTCACTAGAATTACAACTAACGCAGACTCACTGGGCAACTCCCTTCTTCTCAAACCATTATGTCAATCTGTAATTTATTGAGGAATTGAGCAAGTAATTCTGGACTGTACTGAATTATCTGTGATAATTGCCATATGAAACAATAGCAATACAAAAAATGTTCAAGAAATATGGATCTCTAATGGATTTGAATAGTCCAAAGTGTCTAGTTTTAGTTTTGTTGCTATTTGCTTAGTGGTCAGTGCAGTGTGCAAGTGATAGATCCACGCACTCCAACATCAACTCTGTAGGATCTTAATTCAAATGATCACATACCTCCTTTTAAAACCTTTTTGTAGGTTAATTAAAAGTTTCTTTTATTCTTGTTTTTTATTTTTTTTTGTTTTTTTGTTTTTGGTACCAGGGATTGAACTCAGGACCTTACACTTGCCAGGCAGGCACTTAACGCCACTGCTGAGTTTAAATACCCAACTATAAGTTTCTTTTAAAGTGGAGTCTGATTAGTATAATTCAGGCCAGTACTGGTTCCAATTAACTATGGACAGGAAAAAACATCATAAATGATACAGCACATGCCTTTAGGTAGGAGCAAGTTTAAAAAATGGGGTGGTTGGGTATAATAGAAAATTAAATGTCTTTGTAAAAACATTGGCCTGTAAGACTTATTATGTGTACCTTTTATTTTAGATTAATCATGTTCTCAGAAATAATATGGAGTAAGAAAAAGTAAAATGGTTTTTATAAACTAATATTTTCTTTTATATACTAATATTTTCTTTTATATACATTCTGATGGAAACATTTTCCATTCCCAAAAGTAAAGATAGCAGACAGCAAATATTTTCTTGATCCTACACATTCTACACCCCAAAATGTAGAGCATTATACCATTGAATGTATTAACAAAATTTAGAATTCCGCTTTAAAATATCTGTAATTTATTTTCTCCTGTAAAAAATGCGTGGATAAATATTTTGATCACACTCTGTTCACGTACTAACTTTTCTCACGTATGTTTCACTGTTTAATAACTCAGAGACCTGTGTTTCATGTGTTTACTTAGCATGTATTTACCTTCTGATGCTACTTAAAATTTTGAGTCACATTGGTCCAAAGAATAAGATTGAATAATAATTTTACATGTCCTTACTACAGATCATTATGAGGTTTCTTTTAGGAAATAGACATGAAAATGTATTAGTTAATAGTTTAATACATTAGTGTGTTTAATTTTTTTTTTTTTTTTTTTTCTGCGGCACTGGGGATTGAACTCACGACCTTGCGCTTGCCATGCAGGCGCTTAGGCCGCTAAGCTAGATCCCTGGCCCTGGTGTTTTTGAGACAGGGTCTCACTATGCCATTCAGACTGGCCTTGAGCTCATTTTGTAGCACAGGCTGGTCTTGAACTCACAACGATCTGCCTGTCTCAGCCTCCTGAGTGCTGGGATTACAGGCGTGAGCCACCACGCCCGGCTAGTGTATTTAATTTTAATGTAACACTTTAACCATAAGACATCTGAAAAAACACCTATAAAGCTGAAAAAAATGCTTCAGGTTTGGTAATGTTTGTTTCCCTGATCCCCCCCTCCCAAAAAAAATCATGTTAAATGTAAAAGATCAAGAAAGAGGATATTATGATCTGGAATCATAGAGGAAGTAATCAATGTCAAAGTTGCTCTGGGAATTTATTTCCAATTATGAATGTAATTAGTCATACAAAGATCTATTTTACAAAAATTGCTATCTCTTCAACTAACAAGGAAAATTAAGTCATGAATCTTTTCTCATGACATTTATTTCTATACTTTGACTCACGCATAATCTTTCTTTAAACAATCAACAGTCTGAGAAATCATCAGATATCTGAAGGCAAAATATAGTTCTTTACTTAAATTCAAGATAGCCACAAAAAATGGAAGTATTTTCTTTGCAAAAGAAAAAAATCACATTTCTATAGTGGTACATATTGCAAGATATCTTGCAAGAAACCCCAAGATTGGAAACATAAAATTATCCAGTGGTTTCAAGTAAAGACAATAATATAGCTAATAAAGATGAAAAGAAAAATAAAGATTGAAAAAGTCAAAATATCTGCCTGAGATTCAAATAGCGGACTATTTCTGTCATTCATTTCTCTGGCACTAAAATGGCTGCCAGTAAAGAAATTATGTGACAACATTTTTGCAGATTTTCCTAATATCTTACAGCTATCTTTCTCTGTTGTAAAACTGCTCATTGATAGATTTCTATTTCAGACTCATAGGGAGTGCCTTGTAGGTGAGCAACATTTCTTCTAAGAACAAACACAAATCTGAATTAATTTTTAAAAAGTATTTAGTGCCATTGTAAGCCTAAAATATCCAGCCTTTTGGAGGGCACAGGAAACCATAAAAACCGGAAGCTCATTAAAGTGAGTTAAACAGCGGTGCTACACTTTTGCCCTTGAGCCTTTCGGTAACGCTGATGTTGTGTAGGGAAAGATGCCAAGTTTAGCAGAAAGCAGCTAAAACGCAGGAAAATGAGCTGGGGAGAGAACAACAGGAGTATAAAGATTCCAGGGCAACTTTTCAGAGTGCTAAGATTTTAGAGATGGGGTAAAGCAAATGAAATGAATTCAACTTTGCCCTAATTTCTAGTATGAGGCATTGGCCTTGTGAAGATGTGAAGAGTAAATATGAGAAATCAGCTGACAATCTTGCTGCAGTATTTGAGTTACCAGAGAGACAAAACTGTAGTTCACAGTCCAGTAGATTAAACACTGTAGCAAGCTCTCAGTTTGGAATCCAAAAGAATACACTGTAGAAGTGAATACAACCAGAGATTGAAAAACACAGCAAAAGACATCATTAAGAATTATAAAAATAACACAACATGAAATAATATTTGTTACACATTGCTCAACAAATAATCTTATATTCAGAGTATATTCTACATAGATACACACATATGTATACATGCATATATCCCATTCATATATACATGTACATTTATATCCTTTCTGGTAAATCAATAGCAAGATAGATATCCCAACATGTAAAACAGGAAAGAATCTTAATTCAAAATTTCAATAATCAAAGAAGGAAAATATTCAAGCAGTCAATAAATCTTGAAAAAGATTGTGCATTTTATTGTCATTAAAGAAATGAAATTTAAGGCAATAATAAGATTTTACTAAACATATATTTAAGAGAAGTTTCAAAACATGTCAGTGACTGAATAGAGCAATTAGAACTTCACAGAGAAGGTATAAATTGTTATTCTCATTCAAAAACTGCCTGGCATAATCAACTAAAGTTGAACCCACCCATTTCTTAAGATCCAGTAATTTAGATCCTAGGTATACAGTATTTTCAACAAAAATAAGTGCATATGCACAGGAAAAGATCATATAATCTCATATCATGAATATCTGTAAATTTCTAAACCAGATACTCGAGAACTGTCAATCTGTGATTTGAAGCGTACTTTACTATATCTGTACCAGCAGTTCTCAACTGGTAGTGATTCACCTCCCGGGGGAACCTGGTGAAGTGGGAGTTATTTTTAACTGTCAAAACCATGAAGGAATAAGGGGAAGATATCATTGCAGGCATCGACGAGGTGAAGACCAAGGATGTGGTTAAATGTTCTATAATGCACAGAACAACTCTCACAACGAACAATTATCTGGTCAAAAATATCAGTAATGCCAAGGTTAAGAATCACGATCAGTACAATAAAAATTATTACTAAAGAAATGACTAATTTTATACATGTACGACCAATTCCACAAACATATGGCTGACAAAAATAAACCAGACACAGAGTTCATATTTTATAAGCCTACTTACAAAAATTCAAAACCCAACGAAACCAATCAGCACTGATAGACGAGAGGATGCTAATTTCCTTTATGGGGGCAGTAGTAACAAGGGTGATACAAATTTCCTTCTATTTCATGATCTAAGTGTTGGTTCCATGGTTGTATTTACTCTATGAAAATTGCAGTGTAAAATATATATATGTATATATATATATATATATATATATATTTGGAATTTCACAAGGCAATTTCCATTTCTAAAGAGGATATAAAATATTAGTTAAATATTCTGAATACATAATTTTTCACTTCCCAAATGTGTGTGTTTAAACACATTGTCGAGGCATTCTTTTCAGTACATTGTTAAAAAAAATCATTTCAGCTGCTTATACCTATTTTTTGTATTTTCTTCGAAAGGCAGGGTCCTTCAAAATGTTTTTCATTTTTTGAGAAGTAACTTAGCTTCCACAAGAATAATAAAATAGACAGCATATCAGGATATCCTACAGTGAAATACCATGGCAACCGATACTTTGGCTAAGTCTTTTTGACTGTGGGCAAATCTGTCCAGGTCTGTCAAATTCAGTATACACAAATTGCCATCAGAAATACTAATGTTGGCAAAAGGAATAATATTCTACCTTAATCATACATTTAGCTAAGACATGTAAATAGCTTTGAGGTATCATAAATAAACTGCTTGATCAAGGACTATATATGCATAGAACTAAATATTAAATATAACACATTTTTATTGTTTGATTAAATCACTTTATGGTAAAACCTATGTAGATTACCTGAATCCTGCCTAGCTTTTTTACTTACCAAAGACAAAAGAATTGAATTCTGGGTAGTAATTATATGTGTGATATTTAACTTAATTATTCATTATAAATTCAGTATGCTCACAGGTATCTTCTTATTGGTCAGTTTAGACATCCTTACTTAAGGAAGGACAGGTGAATGGGTTCATTGGAAGACTTTGCTAAAGAAAATTTATAAGCACGGAAAGGTAGAAGAAAGAAGTGGAGTTAAGGTACTGCACGTAGGTTGTTAGGAGGATGGGAAGATGGGGAAGGGAACATTGAGGAAGAAAAGAGAATGTTCTGAGGTTACACATGGTATTCTAGCTTCTCATGTGAATGGGAAAGATAATGGGAGCAAATTCTGACCAGCGGAGTTCAATTTCTTTGTGTGTTTTGTGTGTGTGTGTGTGGTTGTTGTTGTCTTTGAGACAAGTTTTCACTATGTAGTTCATCAACTCACCATGTAGCCCAGGCTGGCCTAAACTCATGGCAATCCTCCTGTCTCAGCCTCTGAAGTGCTGGGATTACAGGTGTGCACTAGAACACCTGGATTTTGCCAATGGAGTTCTCATGGAAATACTTTATGAGACTTTTGGTATTCTATAAATGAAATTTTATTGCTTTCTTCTCTTCTCCTGAGTCCTGTGGTAACTTGGTGACTGTGAACCCACATGCAGGAGAATAATGAAATAGCAAAAATCAAGGAACATGACAATTTTTAATTGTCCCTGAAATCTCTGTTACTGTGCCTCAGATTGCTTTTATGTTAGAGATGAATGCCTATCCTATTTATGCCACAATTTTCATATTTGCTTTTCTCATAATCAAACCTTTAGTAAGTAATATGAGGTCCATTTTATCTCCCTTATGCTAAATATGAAGCTGGAAACTCAGGATACAAATGTTACTTTTGAAATGTCCTCTATACTTAACAAGCTTATTGTCTGCAGTTTGTAAAATAAATATAAAAATTGGTGCAATATATAGTTACAAGTATTGTAACATGGCCTACAAATGTGGAGTACTCAAAAAAAAATGCTGATGAAACTCCATGAAGGGGATGATCCCTGAGTTGACACTGTTACCTGTGAGGACAAGAGATTATTCCTGACAAAGCACACCTCATGCTAGAAGGCATATGTTGGGTCAGGGATTTAGCTCAGTGGCACAATGTCTGCCTGGTAAGTGTGAGGTCCTGAGTTCAATTCCTGGTACTCCAAAAAATAAATAAAAAGTAAAAGGCCTATGTTCACTGAATACCCACCCTCCAAAACTATTAGGATTTTTATGATAAAATAATTGAATCTGAATATAGAAGTATATTATAACACTAAATCTATGTATCTAAATGATATCTAAATATTAAGATACTCTGGGACTGAGATAAAGAATATAATCTTTGTCTTATAAACAATAGTGGAATATTTCAAGAATTTGATTACTGGCAATGAATTGATCACAAATTTGTTTTAAAATGTGCTTTAGAATTGTGGACTGGAGCAATGAGATACCTAGAAAATTTAATCATCTCTGAATTAATACAAAGCTCATAGTGAAGGCTGAATAGGTCATGAAGATAGTTGCAAAATTCAAAAGTGTCTTTTCCTTCAACTCACTTGTTGGAGTATGTTTGCCACAGTTTCCTGTGATAACCTGAGTATAGCTTCTCTCTGATGTCATTTTAACAGTCTATCTCTGTTATAGCCTTAGCTTAGCTGTACCAATTTGTCTTCCCTATTTTTCCCAAGGAATTAGTTCTTAAGTTTCTTCTCTTTTACCATTACTCTCCCTTCCAGGGTGACTTGTACTATTTCAAAGAATACTACCACCTATGCAGAAATGCATTACAGTATTAGAAGGATATGAACACAAGGTTATCTACAATAATAAAAATATAGACATTATGTACAGCATATATATAGTAATATTTGAGCAAGGTAAATAAATTAATCTGCCAAGTCATTAAATTGGAAGTTGATAAACAATAGGTGCACATATATCGCTGTGGTATGATGTTTTTAATTCTTCTGGGAAGACACTGAGAAGGGGAATAGCTGGGCAAAATGGGACCTCCAATTTTAGTTCTTGGAGGAATCTCCACACTGATTTCCACAGTGGTTGCACCAGTCTACACTCCACCATAGTTAAGATAGTTATACTACTAATTTCTCTTTGTTCCTTGAAAAGAAAGGTTTGTGCTAATATTGTTTGGACAATTAAATGCTGCTATCTTGTACTCTGAGTAACTAATTTAAAGATAACGCTATGCATTGTATTAACCATTGTTACACTCTTATTATCTTGTTTTGAAATTTTGTTTTATTTTTTCTCTTTAAAATAAAAAATGAAAATTTTCCAAATTTTTTTAAAAATTAAAAAAAAATTAGAAAGTCCACATATCACAAGTTTCTAACTCAGCACACCTGGGTAGCTATCAAGCATATCAGGAAACAGGACCTTAGCACCTTAGCAGATCTGCAGAAAAACTTACTATATTTATACCCTTTCACTCACCACTTCATATCTCTCCACCCACTAATCTGAACTCTGTCATCACTTTGGAAGTTTTTTTAGTTTGAGGACTGCATGTAAACAGAATAACAAAGATGACAATCTTTTGCAATGGTGACTCTGCTGTATGTTTTATTTGGAGATTGACCATGTTGTTTTCTCTTCTGGCCAGATATTGTACTCATTACTTTTGTATAGCATTCTAGTGAGTAAAATACTTTTATCATTCAGTGTTCTTTTGATCTGCTTTATGGACTAATGTGAATAACGCTATAACAAAATTCTTATAACAAAATTCAAAGGGCATGTGTTCTGGGGCAAACATACATTTCCTTCAGGCTCTATCCAAGTGTGGGTCACAAGTTACAGATATGTTCAGCATTAGTAAATGATACTTAAAGGTTTTTTGAGTTCTTCAAGTACTTTAATATTCCCTATTTCACTTAGAATTTCTGATAGTTTTCTTACTGACCTTGGTGTTCATTATCTAATTCATTTTAGCCTTACTGTTGGATTCATACATGACACTTTTAATTTGCATTTCATTGATGACTAATGATAAAATGCACTTTTTTTCTTTTTAACTTGAAAGAGACTTTATACAATTAATCATTCTTTATCAGAGATATGCATAGTGAATACTATCTCCCACTCCTTGGTTTCCCTTTCACTCTCAATAATGTACTTTGAAGAGAAATTCTGCAAGAATAGCATCATTCATTTGTGCATGTTTCTTCTTGATGAGGACTTGTATGTTCTTTTTAAGAAAAGTTTCTGTATCTAAAATATACCAAGAAAATCTATTTTTTGTCAAAGCGTTAATTTTACATTTTAAGTTTTGATCTACATTCTATTTGCAAAAGATGTGAGAAGAGTACACTTCATTATCACTGTGATCCTACAACATGGAGCTGTATATGCATATTTTGTTTCTCAGCGCTAATCCCTTTTGTAGTTTCTTTGTCTACACTATCCTAATTAGTATAGGTTATAATAAATCTTTATTTCTGGAAGTATAAGTTGTGTAGCTTTATTTTTCTTCTCTATGATTGTCTTGGTTATTCATAAATTCATGTTGTTTTAAGAAATATACTCACATAGTACATTTTTATTCTCACATATGCACAGTTCAAATATTTTAGATTACATTGCATGTACAGAAATTACATATTTGAATTACTTTGTCTTATAATCAGTGA
>RJWT010046188.1:0-11493 GCA_004365215.1 Cuniculus paca | reverse complement strand
TTTTTTTATTGCACAAACATATTCTTAACAGTTATTTTTGTAGGTTTCTAAATTTCACAGCTGGAAGAGGTGTTTTATTCATCTTTTTTTGGACTTCTCACAATTTGGAAGTTTCTTTTGATTACAACATTTTATTTATCTTTTAACTAAAGTTCCATTCTTTTTTCTATCAAAAATGTTTAATATTTTAAGACATATTGTGTTTAAAAGTAACAATTAAAAAGAAATTTAAAAACTAAAAATTCTGATGTTGCAGTTCATGCACACTAGTTTTTCAGCACCAGTAGTGTATATACATTTCCAACTATAAATCCAACAAAATTGTATTGCTTAAAATCGTCCACAATGTATTGACACCGAAAAACTTGGAAGATGCCACAAAGCAAGACTTTTGTTCCTCTCCTATAGCAAAAGAGAATGAATTATTAGACATGTAACAGCAAAACTTTTCCCACCTTTCTTTACATTTAATTCCATTGTAAAGAAAAGTTCCATCTTTCAGAGTTCCTGTACCCTCTTGGAACTAAAATATATGCCCCCCTTTAGAATACTGTTTCTCACACATTATCCATAGAATTAGCTAACTCTCATGTTGCCCATGCACACAAGACAAGACCTGCTAGAAATTGTTAGGTTTATTAATGTAAGTATAAAATGGAGATGTTCAAAGACCAATGTTCCTCATTACCTGTTATTGCTTGGGTCTAGATATCCCCCCAAAACATCATGTGGTCATGGAAGGCAGGCCTTTGGAAGGCGGCTGAGTCTAGCATTTGTGATTGGTTCATTGTCTAGCTCTGGGCTTATCTGTGGGAGTGCTGGTAGCTGACATACAACATAAAGGAGGGAAGGAGGTCATGCTTTTCCCTTTTGTCTTTTGGCTCTTGTCCTTTGAAACCTCCATGAGCATCTGCCCCTTAGTCATGCCACTGTGGAGCCTGCTGAGTATGGACTGAAACCTCCAAAAACTATAAGCTAAATAAACCTTTCCTTCCTTCATTTTGGGTGTTAGGTGTTTTATCTCAGCAATGAGATAAAAGTAACCAAGACATTCCCATAAAATAATTTCACATACACCCCTTAAAAACCTTCTCTTAAAAATATGAAGAAGGTAATTTAGCCAGTGAGGATACACAATGAATTTTTCCAGGTAGTAAAGGCAGCCTGGAAGTAGTATCATGAATTAGTGGTTCATGTGTGTGTATGTGTATGTGTGTGAGTCTCTGTGTGTGTGTGTGTCTGTGTGTGTGAATGAGGGAGGGAACAATATGGGCACAGGGAATTATGAGACAACACTCAGAGGATAAATTGAGAAAAAATATTTAAGTTGACTTTAGCCTTTCTATGACAATTACTGCCATAACTTGCAACAATAGCACAGACCATTAATTGCTAATGGATAAAATCAGGATATTAAAAAGCCAGACTAAGGTGAGGGTTTAATGTAACTAGGTGTGGTTTGACCCAACAAACCATTGGGAATAAAAAGCGTATTTTCTTCTAAAATGCTAGGGGATAAGCCTTTGATCAAAGATGCTGCTGGATGAAGATTCAGCACAGTAAAATGGTAATAGATTTCAAGGATATCTGAGTCAGGAACTCAGTAGATGTTTTCCAAAACAAGCAACAAGAAAAATGAAACAATATTTCCGGAAATATCATTTTACTTTTACAAAATGAAGAGAAGTTAAGTTTAGAAATGTGCTTTCAAGAGTGTCTACTCAGTCTCAAAACAGCAAGAATATGTGCTATTTTAACCAGGCAGTGGTCTGCCATTTCTCCTCAGCTCCATTCTGCAGAAGTTCCATAGCCAGACCTAGCAAACCATGAGGGTGAGCAAGCTTGTTGTCGAATTGCACAGGGCCGACTTTATTTGGAGCAAAGTGTAGAAAAATCCATGCTTACATGTTTAGAGTTACCTAAAACACCATGTCTAGCTAGGGGACCAGACTGGCTAAAAGCTCTGGGAATTCCTGAATTTTGTCACAAATCCCATCTAAAAACTCAGCTATGTATTTTTAAATTTTCATATTTGGTTCCTCAACCGACCTCTGTATGGAACATCTTATCCTTACTATTTTTTTTTCATTTCCTAAATGTAATTTTGACTTATAATGTTTTTCATAAAATCCTATACACATGTGTTCAGCACTTCCCCAAAACTTATCTTCTAATGCTAAAGCTTTGAGTCAACAATTTCCATTGTTGTGCTTTATTGTACCTATTTTGCAAAGAACTTCCCCCATGGTCTGTCTTTCTATGAAGTTTTACAGAGACGTTGTTTTTCCTCATTTTCTGGACTAAAATATGGAGCTCACCAATTCTCCTGAATCATCTGGAGAAAGTCATTCATTTTCCTGTGCCTCATACTCTTAATATCCTGAGCGAGGCAGAACTACCATTGATCTCCTTCGGTCCCATCTGAATTTACTTCTTCAACCAGGAACACCATCAATTGGCTCTCACTGCATAATTTCTTCAATCTGCAGAGACTATACGTAGTATATTGAGGATTTGGACACTAAATCACAATCCATTTTCTTGTCATAATACTAGATGACTTTCATATTTACATAAATGGTCAAGTAAATGAATCAGTTTTGTGGCATCAATTCCACTTTAATTTCTACGTCTGAATTCTGAAGCTTTCCAAGAACTTTCCTGAGATAAAAATTTTGTAGTATCATAATTTATAACTCAAAATAATTTTTAAAAAAGCTTGTTTAACTTACTAATAATTTCTGAACTTGTAGTTCCCTTGATCATTTCATTCCAACATTTCTTGCTCTTTGTCTTTCTCAAGATTTTGAATACCCTCACTTTACTTTTATATGTTATGTTTTTATTCTTTGTTGTCAATTCTTTTTCTCAACCAAAGAAAGTTTTTTAATCATACTTTTACTTGTATTTGCAACTTTGTTTTCTTTACCATTACTATACTCTGCAATACAGTGTGTTAACACTTGACCTTTTCTTATTACCATTCCTTATTTTTCTGGTCATTTTGAAACCTGCTGCTTGTTTTTAGAAAAATACTAGGTAATCACCATCTAATTCAAATTTGTTATTTTCATCTCATGTTGTTTCTCAATCTTCCCTTGTATTCATGTAAAATGTCAAAATCGCCTCCTATTTCCTATAGTGTCTCATATACTCTTTGTGAAATCTTATTTTATGGTAAGAATTTTCTTTCCCTTTGAAGCAAAATCCCATCTGTTATACTCTGCATTCTATTTTAGCTGTGCTGCATTCAGAGGAATTCATTTAATTCAATCCTTTCCCTGAATTGTTCATTTTCATATTTTCTTTCTCTACTAAATATTCTTTCCAGCATACGTTTGGCTAAACTGCTCCCTATCTTACAAATATCAACAAATAAATGATATAATTTGAGAAATCACTGCATTCCATCTAGTTTTCACTTTAGCTATCATTTTTCCTTTACTTTTTTCCTTTGCAATTTTTCTTAGAGACAAAATAGTGCACAAATTATATTGATCCATATTTTATATTTAATACATGTCATAATAGAAGCTATAAGATTTAAAATAAAAATAAAATTTCAAATGTAACAACAAGCAAAATATTTGCAGGAAAGAATGCACTGTGTATTTTCCCTGGAACTAAGTATGTGAGCTTAGTTGTTTCTTTTTGCATGTGTCTGAGTAATGGCAGAGAAGATTTTCTTCCTACTGTTACTTCCCAATAATTGATATTTTAGTATTTTAATCCCTAGACTTGGAAAAGTTCAGATCTGGGCCTATGTGCAAGCCTGTGAGTGGTCTAGCTGGTACAACGTGAATATGAGTGACACATGATATTTGCAAGCTGAGACAGTCCAGAAGCCTCCATACTTCTCTGTCTTCCCCTACCTCCCTATTTTGTGGAAGATTACCTTTGTGGTGAGGCACAATATGAAGGCCATCAAGCACACTGAGTTACTGTGTGTAGAATAACTAATTCTTTGATATATAACTACTTGATCTCTTAGAGAGTTCTACATAAATTCAAATCATGATGTTGCATAATCCAGGTTGATTAGTAGATTATTGCCTCTCAGGGTTTTAAAAATTTTTAGACCTATATGCTTCAAATCTTAATCAGCTCTCCAATCTCCTACAACTCTGTTTGCATTTGTGTATCTGATTTATATTTTCCCTTTGACTTTTATCATAGCTTTCTGACCTGCATTCTAGGCTGAGCTACTCCTATACTTTAGAATCTGTCATTTATTATACTGACTTTATCTCTTATTAATAATTTCATTTGTAATAGTGTAATAGAAACACAAACATAATAAAAAGCCAGTTCAAAAGTAGCAGAAAATGATTTTTACCTGTGTAAGCAAAGAAAGGGATGACACTACATGAACTTTTTCCAATATATTTATATTGAATTGCAAGATAAAATTGCATGAATTTATCATGCACGATATGTTTTAATTAAGGTTTTCTGTGATATTTTTCTATATATCATTTGGCTGTATTCTTTGACATGTGTCCACTTTCGTCTTCCTACTATTTAAGTAACTTCAGTTGTTACAGGTACTTTAGGAAATAAAGGTAGCATGACCTAGGATTTGTTCCAGTGTTGACTGGGATCATATCTGACCAATCCTTAGAGCTCCAGATGGTCTATGCAATCCTGCAAGCCTATGCAGAATTGACTTAGGGTTGGGTTATCAGGAGCAATCAAGTATTCCAGTCTAAAGACTTGCTCTTCTTAATAGCTTCTTTCAGTCCAAAACATCCGAATGGAATGGTGTTATGAAGAAAAGATAGATGTTTTTGTAAAGCAGATGCTGAATATTGTCACAAAAGAGAAAGAAGTTGCATAGACTCATGATAGACAAATTGTAGCATATACTCTAAGTTTGTGTTTTCTTTCTGACGAAGTATAAAGTCACAATGCTTACCTGAAGAAATCATAGTAATGAAATTCAAGGAAATCTACATTTTAAAAACAATTTAATAATACATAAAAACATTTCTAAATCTGTGTTTTTAAGGTATAGATTTTTTTTTATAAAATAATTTTAAACCAGGGATGGTGTCACACCTATCATTCTAGCACTCTGGAGGCTGAGGAAGAAGGATTGTAAGTTTAAAACCAACCTGGTTAATTTAGCAAGACACTCTTTCAAAAAAGTAGGGAAAAGGTCGATAACTAAGTGGAACCCCTGGATTCATTCCATAATACTGGAAAAAACAAACAAATAAATACGATTTGAAAATAATACTTGTAAAAGTTTGGTTCGTAAATGTAACACAATGTGATCACACTATGATTTATGTCATATTATTTTAACAGTAGGGAAAACTAATGTAGAAAAACAAAACAAGCTGGGTGTGGTGGCTCACACCTGTAATCCCAGCACTCAGGAGGCTGATACAGGAGGATCGTTGTGAGTTTGAGACCAGTCTGGGCTACAAAGTGAGCACAAGGCCAGCCTGAATGGCATAGTGAGACCCTATCTCAAAAAGACAAGGGCTGGGGATTTGGCTCAGTGGCCTAAGACCCTGCTTGGAAAGTGCAAGGTCATGAGTTCAATCCCTGGTGCCACACACACACACACACACACAAAATTGTGTCAGCCTTAAGAGCTATTAAATAAACCTTTTAGAATATGAGTAATACAGTTTTTAAATGACCTTTAAAGTTAAAATTTGTGTCAACATAAACACAAAAAACCCAGTCTCTATGCAAAGTGCACTAACATCGTGAGAAGCAATTGAAGAGATACCGTTGTGAAACACCATTGTCATTCAGTTAGGTTTGTGAAGTACACAAACTAAGATTTGTACTTGTTCCTATGTGTTATGGTTGATACATGGGGTCAACTTGAGCAGTTTAGAAGTTTAACTGAGAGACTCAGCAGGGAGCCAGGGTTCTTACTTTGTAAATATCCTCATCCTGTACAAAGGAGGGCAAGGACATTTTGTGAGTGTTAGACACCTGCTAAAGGGGGTGTTACACCCACCCTGAAGGGGTGTGGTGGCCTGTGTACAATATAAGGGTAGAGAAGAGGCTTGCATTTTCTCTTTTTCTCTGCTACTGCCTTGAAGTGTTGCCCCAGTGCCATACCACTCTGACTTGGAACCAGCTGACTGTGGACTGAAACCACCAAAAACTGTAAGTTAAATAAACCTTTTCTTCCCTAATTTTGGGTGTCAGGTGTTTGTCTCAGCAACGAGAGAAAGTAACCAAGACACTATGGAAGACTAAATGACAGGGAATGGAACTGTATCTCAATAGTCTATCATTATAGCTATAAAATAAGTGCATCCTGAATAAATGAATGATTTTTTAAAATTTTTAATAGTGCATGCTATCCTGAGTGCATATATGGTTGTTTCTAATTCAATTTTAATGAGAAAATCATACTCTGTAAAAAAAAATAGAAGTGAAGTGATTTATTGAGGGTCATGTATAAATATTATTTTAAAGTTAAAATCTATCATTTTAATACTTTTCATGTTGGTGCATCTATTATAAACATTGCAAATGTTCTTTAGAGGATTTTGTGAAATAAATAGAGTAAAATTTTAAAATTCTCAGGTCATTTTAGGGAAAGATGGAGCACAGCAGAGTGACTATTTCGAGATATAATGAAAGCTAAGTAGATAGTAGCAAGAATATTTTCCTAAATAAACAGAATTTCCATAGGATTAGCTAAAATATACTGTGTCCTTTTATGGGAGGTAGTATTATACTACATGTATATTTTCATTTCCGTTTGATTCTCAAGTGCAAATATTGCTTCTTTAATTTAATGTAAAAATTGGATTCTGTTCTCTTGGTTATCAATATGTAAATGAATTTCTCTCTCATGAGAATTTTAACTAAATAGACTATATACTACCTGCTTTTCATGTAACAGAACTCAGTACAAAACATTTTAGGGAAACACAGTGTGCTGACAGTGATGTGAATATTTTTTGCAGATGTTCTTTAATATACTTTCTACAAGCATATAACTACAGAATTTAGCATTAAATATGAGCAAACAGATATTATCATCAAATATGCAGCAAAATTTCTATTAGGAATCCTTAAAAACAATGTTGAATATTTATTTAGAAAAGACAAAATGGGTCCTTAGTCTTCCAAAGCAGAGCTGAAAAGATGTTACGGAACATTTTTCTATGCACTTAAGGTTTACATGCTGCCTAATGCGCAAAGAATTTGAATTTGAAAAGCAAAAGTCATTCTAAATATAACCTAAAGATGAATTCACGTTGTCTGAAAGCTATAATGGTTTTATGATGCTAAAACAGTGGCTCTGAATGAAATTAAATAAATTACCTGGGTTAAATATTTACCAAGTTTACCAAAAAAGCAGTATGTGCTATTTTTGAATACTGATGGTACATGAGCAGCAAGGTAATGACAGTCCCAGTATCTGAAGTGCTTTTCACAGAGAAGGTATTATTGTAATTAAACTGATGAGTAATTACTCTACTCAAATGCAGGTAAGAATAAGTATTCGGTTATGATTATAGCAAAGGGATGAAAGTGCACTCGAACTGTTTGACGGCAGTGAGCACACTATTTAGACTGAAGATAAAGATTCTGTTCATTTAACAAATATTTATGGTTGACATAGACACACAATACATAATCTCGGTAGGTGGTACAGAAATGATTGCAACTTATTTACTATACAGTATGAAGCAGAGGAATACGATTAATTGGAAATGAATAAAGTATATGAGGTAGAACAAGGATTGTTAAATACACTCCATGGGTCAAGTCTGCATGGCTACCTGATTGTATAAATAAAGCTGTGATAAATTAAGTTAACCCTGCATGTCAAGTGGATTGGCTTGACAGATGCCCAGATTAGTAAGATATATGTTTGGGTGTCCTTGGGTAGCACCTGGAGGCATGAGTTTGAGAATAACTTCTGATCTCTGCCCACTTTGTTTCTGGCTCTTCTCCCCGATTCCATGAGTTAAGAAGATTTCTTCCATTATGCCCTTCACCATGAAGTTTCTGCCTTGGGGACAGTAAACTATGCACTGAAACCTCTGAAACACAGGAGGCAAAATTAACCCCTTCTCCTTTCAATCATGCCTGTTAGGCATTATGTCCCCAAATAAAAAGGTGACTAATAAAAAATGATTTATTGGACTATAGTTATATTCATTCATTTACCTATTGTCTATGGCTTCTTTTCCACTATATCATCAGAATTGAGTGTTTTGAACAAAGATCCTATGACTGGCAAAGATGAACATACTTTAGCTATGGTCCATTCTAGAGTTTGCTAACTATGGAATGAAATGTGAAGAATTTGGAGGAGGCCAAAATTTTGTGTAATGGCAGTCCAAGGAATATTAATTTCAATCATTAGATGTGGAGACTGCTGAAAGCTTTTGATGAGTGTATGAGTCTCCACTGATGTAATCTATTACCATAAATTTGAGGATTTTAAAGACAGAAATGTATTTTCTCAGCGTTCTGGAGGCTGGATGTCAGCACTAGTAGCACTAGGCTGAAATCAGTGGTTTGCCAGACTGTTACTCACTCCAAAGAAGCATCCATTCTTTGATCTTTCTTTGCTGGAGGCTCTCTGCATTTCTTGGGTTAGACAATATCAAGGCAGTTTTGAAAGCCATAATCATTCCACTTTGTCTTCACATTACACTCTACTGTGTGTGTGTGAGTGTGTGTGTGTGTGTGTGTGTGTTTCTCTCACTCTCACTCTGTCTCTGCATCTTTCATATAAGGAGATGCATGCAATAGAATTTAGGGTACATGGATAATAAAGGATAACATATTCAATTGGACACTTACTTTAATCATATCTGTGAAGCTTTTTTTATGTTAGAAAGCATCACTAGGTTTCAGCAGATGTGAATATATTTTTTGTGGGGAGGGGAAAACATGTGGGCCCAAGCCTGAAATATGTTATATGAAATGTGAATACATGTGCATTTTTCAAAATGTCACTACTTCTAAGGTTTATAAATATCATTCAATTAACTCATTACTCCAGGCATTCCCATCTCTACTCATTATTTAACCTTTTCCTTCTTAATCTGAATAATAAATATAACAGTAATTACTATATAAATAACAAATATGACTTATGCAAATGATTTATACAGATGAATATTATGTAGGCAGAAAAACTTCAAAAAGCTTGAGATTCATTATTTTAATCTTCCTATTTATCAGAATGATAGAAGTATTTAGATACTATTATATGGAAGTCTAAGAGGAATCTTTGGCTGAGAGAGTTTAATTATATTCTTCCATTTTTCAATTTTTAGGCATATTTTTTATTTTAGAAACAAAACCGGTAATGATCTGAAGTATAGGTATGTATTTCTAAGTCATGATGTTTCTTCTTTTCTCCCAATTCTATATTCCTCTGTTCCTTATATAGGTCTTAGAGCTAGTTCAATGACTAGAGGGAATTTAAGATTTATTCACATCTGGACCCATGTTTAGATAATAAGACCAGATTTCATACTGATACTTTATGAAAGGAGATATCTGGGAGCCTTGGAAGGAGATGAATGTGTTCTGGGTGTGGACAGAGGAAGGAGTGTTAAGTCAATGAACAGACCACAATAATTGGTTTCCATAGTGACCCTTCTGGTTTCTTTCTAGATGTTCAAACTCTTTTATGTTCTCCTCTCACATCATCCTGGGATGGCACTGAATGAACTCAGTACCATATGATAGAACTGATGTTACATCCCTTCTGAGATTATGTTAGTAAAAAAATAGTAACTCAGGTCACCCTCTCTCAGGTTACTCACTCTCAGGAAGGCAAGCTGCCATACTTTCAGCAACCCTATGGAGAGGCCCATCTGGCAAGGAACTGAAGCCTCGGGCCAGCAGCCAGGAAGAAACTGAGGTCTGCCAGCAACCACACAAATGAGCTCAGAAGCAAATTCTCCAGTTCAGATGAGCCTACAGATATTAGCAGCCCTGGTGATAGCCCAACTCATATTATGACATCCCAGGTTAACCACTCTTCATGTCAGAGAATAAATGAAATAATACATATTTTCTGTTATAAGACGCTAAAATTCAGCATATCTTTATGCTGTGACAGATAAAATATATATATACATATTAATATATATACATATATCTAATAGACCATTTTTAATTGCCTGAATTTGGTATGAAAATATGGAAAGTTAAGCAAGCCTAGAATGGTATGTATAGTTCAGAGAAGTATAATAAAGGGCTCCTAGTCTTATTAAATAGTCATACTTTAAAAAAAATACAATACTTAAAACAGAATAATTCTGTGCATGAATAAAGATAGAGAAGTAAGAAGAGGAAATATTAGCAAATTTGACATTTCAGACCACTGGAGGAAATACAGATTTTTAAATTGCATTGATATTTTGAAAAAAATTGGAAAAACAAAAATGATACTTAACAGAATATCTGACTAAATTATTTGATATATTCACATAAAAGGTCCTCTGTAAAATTAAATTTCAATAATTTAAAAAAGCACTGGAAAGTAGATTTTACTTCTTTCTTCCCTTAATCATGTTTTCATAAAAAGAATTTTGAAACGATCCCAAAGCAGGCACTAGTGTTTTTTTTTTTTTTTTCAAAAAGTGAATCTGTTTACAAACTTAAACATATACTAGACTATAGCTGAAGAGAAGCAAATTTTTTGGTGTAGAGTAGAACAATACAGACACTACAGATAATTATCATGCAGTTTATAGTTTAAAATGCTGAAAGATTTTGAGAATTTTCATCATAAATAAGTGACAAATGTTTGAGGAGATAGATACACTTAATCTGATCTAAATATTATGTAAATAATTAAATGTCCATATATGCTGAGACATTGCATGATACTCTACTTATATGTAAACTTTTTATGTCTTCACATTCCATTTAAAATATATTTAATTTTAAAGAAAAACAATGCTTATATTGACAAACATTCACAAATGCATTATAATCAAGGTCAAAAGGAAAAGCAATATACTAGAATGAAAAAAATTCAAAGAATTTATTCCTCAAACAAACTGGAACTTTAATGCCAAGTTAATCCATATGACATTTCTTACATTTATAAGTAAAGGAATATAGCATCAATAATTTCCACATATTTATTGGAATATTTTTCATATTTATTTATGCACCTGAAAATTATATGATCAATTTCAATAAGAGAAATAAATGGAATTAGCCATCCTTTTATAGAAAATAGCACATAAATTATTCATAATACACAGAAAGACACTCAACTTGAATCATAATGAGAAATGCTTTTAAATGTACAAATTTTTCCCTTATCTGATTGACACATTTTGGTAACTCATTCTTGAGTAATTTTCATGTATTACTGGGAATGAAATAGATGAAAATTCAGTTGGTGGTAATTAAGAACAGCTATCAAAACTAAAGTATAGCTTTTGATTGAGAAATTCTATAATTAATTTATTTCCTACAGTTATAACTAGTCTGAATAATGTGTGCATCAAAGGTTACATAGGGAAT
>RJWT010046187.1:0-11500 GCA_004365215.1 Cuniculus paca | reverse complement strand
GACAACACAAAATTCACCCTTGTGACTCTGGTCCATTATATCCATGAGCACTATTACCATCTACCTACAAGAACCTTGAGGTTATCTTCCTTTATAGCTGAGTAGGTTTCCACCCCATGGAATCCCATGTCTTTCTTACCCATTCTGCAATTAATGGGCAGGCTACCCCTATTTTTTTTTTCTGGCTCCCTGTCACATAGGGCATTGTTCTCTCTTCTTTGACTTTCAGACTGTGAATTTTCTTTCTAGCTAAATGTGTTTCTTGCATAGAGCATATTATGGATCCTGTCACCTGATCCACTGTGCCTCTTTTTCTTTCTATTAGTGCCTTGAGGCCCTCTTGCACTGCATTGTCTCTGCCATGCTATTTTCCTGCCATTGGCTCCCTATTTTTCCTCTCCATTCAATCGACTGGCCACACTTGATGGTCCCCCTCTGACATTGTTCCTGAGACCGTGGTCCTTTTTCCTCTCTCTAGAATGTCCTTTAGTAATCTTTGTAGGGTTGGTTTAGTGGTCATGAATTCCTTGAGCTGTTCTTTGTCATGGAAGTATCTTGTTCCTCCATTAATTTTGAAGGAAAGTTTTGCAGGGTACATGAGCCTGGGTTGGAAGTTGTTTTCTTTCAGGACTTGCATTACTTCACTCCAGCCTCTTCTTGACTTGGTCTGTGTTGAGAAGTCTGACGTGATTCTGATGGGTTTTCCTTTATAGGTGATCTGTTTCTTTTCTCTAACAGCTTCTAATATTCTGTTCTTGAGTTGAATTTCTGGGATCTTGATTATTATATGTCTGGGTGTAGATTTGTTTTGGTTATAGCTAGCTGGAGTTCTATATGCCTCACTTATTTGAATGTCATATTCTTTTCTTATGCTTGGGAAGTTTTGATAAATTATATCTGTAAATAAGGTCCTGATGTCATTTATCTTGACACCTGCTTCTTCACTCACATTTTTAATTCTTAAATTATGCATCTTTGAGTTGTCCACCAGCTGTTGAATTGTTACTTCCTGAGACCTTGTTATTTTTAAGAGATCTTTCCTTTCACGGTCATAGGCTGCAATCCTGTCTTCAAGCTTTGAAAGTCTTTCTTTAGTATCCTTCATGTCAACCTGCCAGCTATTGAATGAATGTTTAATTTTCTGGATAGCTCTTTGAATCTGTTTCATACATTCTAAATCTCTCTTATGCTGTTCATTCATGGTTTCCCTCATTTTCCTATGCTCCTCTATTTTTTTAATCTGTGTCTTCTTTTGAGATGTTTAGTATTTCTTTTATTATGATTTTCATTTCTTCTTTTACCTGGGATAGAATTTCTGTTCTGATTTCTCTTATAGCTTCCTGAAGTTGTTTCTTCACTTCAGTTGACAGCACTTCAGACATTTCAGGTGTGCAGTTCTCCATCTCCATGTTTTCCTTTTGTGGAATTGCGCTGCTTGGGTTGGACGCCAGAGATTGCCCTCTCCCTGTTCATCTTGGCATATTCTTGATTTCTTCCACCCCTGAGTAGTGTGGTCCCAGGCACCCCAGCACTGGCCACAGCTTCTCCAAAGCTAGGCTGTTTGTCTTTTCTAGCCAGTGCTGGCTACGTATATCTGATGTTGGGTGCCTGTGTCTCTGCACTGAGCTGTGCACCAAGCCACCCGGGATTTGCATGGGAGCAGACCTGGTCATGCCCTGCGAATCTAAGCTGTTCAGCGATATTGTCTGAAACGTGCGTGGGAGCTGATCTCCAACCAATCATCTTCGGCGGGTCCGCCCACAACCTGGCGCTGACACCAGAAGTAGTTAGCAGTCTTGGCCCCAGGCAAGCGCAATCTGCCTGACTCCAAGATGGAGCACAGCTGATCACTCTCTCCTGTGGGGTGGGGGTGAGGTGGAATTCCAAGCACTCACCAACTGCCAGCGCAGATCTCCACCTCTGCAGCTCTCCTTCACCCCCGCGCCTCTCCGCAGAGCCCTCTGGGGTCGACCGCAGCTGCGACCATGACCGCAACCGCGACCGTGTGTCTCCAGGCTGAGCAGATCTTCTGGCAGGGTGAATCTGGCTCCAGGCTGAGGCACTGCCAGCCACCACCTTCTTCTTCGTTTAAATTCTTTTTATTCTCTTTGTGGGCTTCAGTTCATATTTTAGATTCTTCCTTGGTTCTGGGGACCCAGTTCCTTCCTTCTTGTCCTCTCCATGATGTTATATTCCAGCATCTGACTGTTTCTCTCAGAGAGACTGTTACTCTGCTGCTTACTGTTCCGCCATCTTTAGCTCCTCAAAAAACTTTTTTTTAAATTTATTTAATTTATTTATTTATTTATTTTTGCGGCACCTGGGGATTGAACTCACGACCTCATGCTTGCCAGGCAGGCGCTTGGGCCACTGAGCTAGATCCCCAGCTATTTTTTTTACTTTAGTGCATTTTGTATTTTATTTGGGTATAACTTTTGACTTCATAAAATTCTAAATGAATGTTTATGCTTTCTATGGAAACCCAAATAAGTGACTTTTATCTTACTGCCTGTTGGCAATCCTGTTTATTGGTTCCATTCTTACCTATCAGTTCTAGAATATTAATTTGTTAATACCTATTTGACTCAGGGATATTAATAGTTGAATTAAACTGTAAAAATAAGTTTTCAAGGTGTTGGGAGTTTTATACTGCTTGAAAACGTACAGAAAAGCTTTTGAAATTTAAATTGTAGAATTCTAACCAAGTAGCAAGTTTTCATTTTTTACATCTTCAAGAGATTTTAATTTACCTAATACTATTAAGCATTAGGAACCTAAATACAATGTATAGTAAGCTTCTTTTAAAGTTATATATAATAACCTTTATTTACTTAATTATTTAAAAAAATTTTTTTTGGTAACGAGAGTTGAACTCAGGACATTGCTCTTGCCAGGCAGGTGCTGCACCCTGAGCTGTATCCCCAGCCCTATAACTTTTATTTTTATTAGATTTTTTTCATGATGGTATTTCAGCAGTTTCTGTAAATATTTGGCACTTGATTTCCCACAGACTTTAATTCAGCATTGAAATAGTATTCAGTAGGCTTTTATTCTACTATTTTGACCTTTTCATCATTTAAATCCATAGCTTTTTTTTTTTTACTGAAATTGAAATAGCATTTAATAGACTTTTATTCTACTATTTTGGCCTTTCCATCACTTAAATCCATAGTTTTATGGATTTTAAATACTGCAGCTGATTGCTGTGTATCAGATTTAAGTAAAGACAGGTATATTTTGAGTAACTTTGTATGGATAGTTTTCCCACATACAGTAGCTGTCCCATTATAATGCAGCTGCCACACTATAATTGGGTAGTTTACATTTTATTTTCTAAGTTTAAGCTACAAAATTTTCTTATTTTATCATTTTTTGCAAGTTTTTTTTTAAATACATTTTTCAAGGAAAAAATTTCAAAACACGTCAATCAGGGATTAACTATTATTTTTGACTAAATATGTAAACTAAGTGAGACCTCTTGACATACAGCACATACTCTTTATCTCATGACATATCCTACTAACAGTAAATATGTCAGACATCCCTCCTGCTCAACCTTGTATCACTAGTCCCATCTACATATTTTGCCATCAACCAAGAAAACTTCAATTTTCTATCTTTATTTGCACATAAGGTTGAGCATCTCTAGTTTGAAATGCTCCAAAATGCATAATGTTTTGATCCTCAGCATGATGGGTACCAAGCAAATTTGTTATTTTGACATGGGTCTCATCTTCAAGATGATCTCATTATGTATGTGTAAATATTACAAAATGGAAAATTCCTTGAGTCTCTTTTGGGCTAAGTATGTAACATCTATTCATGGTAGTTTTCCTTCATGTATTATAGAATGGCTGGACTGCTGTGTAGTTTAGTTCATCTAAAAATTCTTTTCATAGTATTGTATAAGCTAGAGTTTAGTAATTGAAGTTGTCTTATGTTTCAGAAAGCTATTGAAAGTTATAAAAATTTGAAGAGGTAAAATATTAGTCTGGAAGATTATAACCCTGTGGTTGGGTCAGGGTTAAGAAATGAATCATGGTGTGATGGTTATGAGCACATAGTCTAAACCAGACTTTTAGGGTTTGAATCCAGGCTCAGTTACTAGCTAGCTATATATGACTCTGTGTACCTCCATCTAGGAAAATGGAGATAATCATCATTCTTAGGGCTGCTATGAGAAATACTGTTTGTTTAGAGCATTGCCTAAAACATGGTAAATTTGTTGAGTAAAAATTAGGCATATTTTATGATGTGACCAAATAAAATTATTTTAAAGGAACTTGGGCTGGAAAGAAATCATAGAGTTTAGTGTTAGTTTCACAAAACTTGGTGAAAAAGTAATCAGTTTCTAGTATTATTATTTTTTTTCTTGGATTTTTAAGAAAAGATATTTTAGGTGGAGGAAATCAGTTGTTGCATTGGCATAAAACTTTGACTGAGAAAGGTAAAGTATAATAAGGAAACTGTCATAATTATGGATTACTGAAACAGCATTACATTTGTAAGGGTCTTTCCTCAATCAAAGAGCTAGTTTGGAGCTAAAATTAGCTAAGCAGAGTCTGAGCCATAAGGAAAGCTGTGTTGGAATTCAGGTTGCAATTAGGAGATTTATAAACATCAAATAATCTAGTTAGAGGCAGAAGTAGACATTCAAATATAAGATGATAGAGGTTCAGAGAAATGAGAAATCAACTAAACTAAAAGCTGTGTCTTTCAGAAGACTTAGAAAAGTAGCAAAACTTGGCAAGATTGATGAGGAAAGAAGACATGAGAAAACACAGAGCCAGGGGTGGTGGTGGTATGTATCTACAATCCCTGCTGCTCAAGAGGCTGGGGCAGGAGTATTAAATGTTCAAGGCCATTAGTGAGACTCTATCGTATAGTGGAAAGGGCTGGGAATGTAGCTTAGTGTGAGGGCCCTGGGTTCAGTCCCCAGTTCATCCTTGCCACACACATACCACAAAGAGGACATAATTAGAGATCAAATTAAAAGATAGTAGAGAATACTATCAATAACTTAAGTCCATAAATTTGAAAGTTTAAGCAAAATAAACTTAGAGAAATACACAAGATGTGATAAAAATGAGGTGTAATTTAAAAATATGAATGATTAAATTTTTAAAAATTTATTACAGTAAAAGACACAATGCCATTAATCCCCCTCAAAACACTCCCCTTTTGTTGGAACACACTTATCCCATTGTTCTTGCCTCTTTCTGAAGAAGTTCTGGAAGCCCTCTTTGATGAATAAGGTGAATGAGGAAACACCATAATAAAATGCATTGCTCACGATCCATGATTCACAGTACACTTTAAAACACACCTCTCAACTATAGGTCACGACTGACTGACAACACTACCAGTTGAAGCTTGTTTTTGTGTTGGATAGCACTCAGCAGCAGCATTCACTGTATTTTTTTATCACATCATATTTAAAAAATGTTTGAATGTTGAAGGTTGTTTGTTAGGGGTTATAAATAAGGGATTTTGAACCTGTAATGGCTAAAACCATTCAACAGTATATAACAGAAAAATTGTAGCCAAGTTTGGTTTATATCAAAGATGGCTAAATATTAGAAAATTTGTATGTGCTTATTCTGTAAGCAGAATGACAGAGAAAAGTGTTTATTCCATAAGCAGAATGGACATATATATGTTTATTTCATATATATATGTATGTATAAACATATATATGTTTATTTCATAAGCAGAGTAAAGGAGAAAAAAATACAGTAATATATGTGGATAAAAAGCACTTGATAAAATTTAATAAATTCATGGGAAACTAGAAACAATTTTCTGGAGAAAATTTATAAGCAAGTGAAATTTATAATAAATATGTATGATTCTAAATGGGAAAGCCCATTCCCTTTTTAATCAGGAACAGAACACACTATTACCACTTATATTCCTTAATATATGGAGATCCTAGTCAAAATAATATCAAAAAAATAAAATCATGAGTAGAAGAAACAAAATTGTCATTATTGACTCATGATAGTTAACATGAAAGCCAAAATAGGTCTACAGGTAAATTGTTAGTATCAATAAAGAAGTAGTAAGGTAGTTTAAAATAAGTAATCAAAAGTCAGTTACGTTTCTATATCAGCAACAAATAATTAGCAAAAGTAATTAGGAAAGACATCATGTACAGAAGCATGGCAAATTATCAGGTCCTTAGGAATAATTACAATGTGCAAAATAACATAAAACTTTATTTAAAAACATGAAACATAACCTAAATAAATAATGGAGCTATTGCTTTCCTGTCCATGAGTATGGTATACCATAGAGAGCTCAGTATTTTTGACACTGAGTAAAGGACTTAGAATAATCAGGACACTTCTGAAGAATAAAGATACGATGGAATGGTGGTGTCATGGTATGTATGCTTGTGTTGTAAAATAAAAAATTTGAATGTTTAAAACATTAGAATATTGTTGTAGAGATAGGCACATTTGAGATAGGAGAAATATAACTCTTGACCTGTTATAGGTCAAATGTGCCAGGTTTGTGGTATCCCAGCATTGAAGAATGAAGGTGTAACCCAAAGGAAGAAGTTAGGAGAGTTTTATTGGAAATAGGAAGAATAGCTTCTTGGTTTCCAGGAAGGATCTTGAGTGGGTTGGCCACCAAGGCTTTTTGTCAGGGATCATTTGTACAGCAAAGTCACAACGTGGGTGAAACCACAATCTACCTATAGTATTATACGTTTAGCTACTTAGCTAATATTGATCCAATAAGGAAATGAGTAAGCAAAGATCAAAGGCATTTTGGCAGAGGATGGCTCCAGATACTCGGGTCACCCACCTTAGTGACTGATGTCTGGCTAGACTTATGGGACCAGGTGGTGCTAATTCCAGTATAATCTTATTGTTTATCCCTTAGGGAGGCATGTATGTCTGGAAGTTGAATCTTTTTGTCTTGAGGCCTGGCCTTCACATGCACCTCCAGCCACAATTTTGATGTTTTGTTTTTGTGCTGACTTCCTTGAGAGCCCAGTCTCTCTCTGACTATATATTAATTTCTATCTAATTTAGATGCCTGTAATATTCCTCCCTCTGAAGAGCTATCCTTAACTGTGGTTAGGGAAGAATGGATGGTTTCAGTATAGGTGCTTTGAGCTAAGAAGGGCCAGTGTAGGGGAGACTGCAGTCAAGGGCTTTTTCTGGAGGGCTAGTCTCAGGGCCCATGGATAGAAGTGATGTTGAGGTTTACCAGTTATGAACTCTTTCAGAGGGTCGATCTGGTGGATTGTGGTAAAATGAGTCTGGCAAATTTATTGTTGGTTCCATCTGTATCATCACTTGGAGTTTGGCAGCCTCTAGGCAAGAATAAAGTTTTTTCAAGAGACTAAAGCATGTGCACTAGAATGGAAAGGCAGGTTGAGAAAGGAACCATCTCCAGACAGTGGTCTTAAGGCACTGGAATAGTGATTGTAACCAGCTGGCTTCTAGACCTCTGTTGATGGAGGTTATCTGTAAATCTGATATTTTTTGTCACAAGTTCCTTCAGTTTTAGCTGTAAGAAGTTGGAAAGAGTTTGGTGGTTTTGAAGGATAACTTTAGCGTAGGAGTTTAGAGACTTGCTGAGCTTTTATAGCTTTTATTGTAACTTTTTAGCCTCTTGGAGCCATAATAGTGGCCAGCTATACATACAGCTTGAGAACCAGCAGGATCAGTGTAGTGATTGGAGTCCCCTTTTTATATCCAGTTTTTTTTTATTGTGGTGTTCCTTTTATATATCATTTGGTGTATTGGTTACTTTTTCTTCGTTGCTGAGACAAACACCTGACACCCAAAATTAGGGAAGAAAAGGTTTATTTAGCTTACAGTTCTGGAGATTTCAGTCCATAATCAGCTGGCTCTAAAGCAGAGTGGCATGGCACTGGGGCAACACTTCAAGGCAGCAGCCAGAGCAAAAGAGAAAAGGCAAGCCTCTATATCCCTTATATTGTACACAGCCCCCCCCCCAAATAAAAACCTTCAGGGTGGGTGTAACTCACAAAATGTCCTTGCCCTCCTTTGCACAGGATGAGGATATTTACAAAGTAAGATCCCTGGTTCCCTGCTGAGTCAGTTAAACTTTTAAACTTCTCAAGTTGACACAATGTATTAACCATAAGATTTGGTTATACTTTTTTGTTGGGTGTATAAGACCAAGTGAAAGTGAGAACTAAGTTAATCAAAACTAGCCATTCATTATATATCAAGGTCAGTTAAGGCTTGTAAGGGTTACTTTGGGAACCATGTGTAGAACTCAGCTACTCCATCAGTGTTGGCTGCTGGTGTAGATCATGGTCTTGATTGACCATGTGAATTTCCATGGAACCATAACTGACTTTTCTCTCTCTGGTGACCCTCCCTTTTAGCACACTGTACATTGGTTTATTCTTGTCCTCTGGGGTCCAACAATTTCCCTGTTTAGAAGATTGGGTGACTCACCACAGTTGTATGATGTTGCAGGAAAGGTCTTCTCATGTCCTGGATCCTTGTTGACCTTGGAAGGCCAGGGCCAAAATATTGACTGTCTTGTTAGCTGTTATCTTTTTTGGCTTTGGTCTCTAAACCTCAGTTGTTGAGCACCCAAGAGATCAATCACACCAGTATTGTAGTAGGAGCATTAGGTTTAACTATCACACTCTTCTGGATATCAAGCACCTTGAAATATGTAGTATGACCCAAAAACTTATTTTTATGAATCATAGTTGTCTCAGAAGTTGAATCTCTACAAAGTGTTAACAGATAACAGTTACAAAGTTTTGCAGAGAAAATCTGAGATCAAGGGCAACATAGCATTTTAGCATGATAGTCATAATGACATTGTTATATTAGAACCATTAGGTTTTATTATTTTTGGGGGCTGGGGATCTAGCTCAGTGGTCTAAGCGCCTGCCCGGTTTTATTATTTTTGAAACAGTTAAATTTCATTTTAGTATAGAATAAATTTTTGGTCATTTATCTTTATCTGATTACAGGATAACTAAGTGATATAAAGAAACTTACCTAAATTTGCTGTCTTTTAATAGTGTCATTTAAGAACATACTTGTCTATAGATGTACTTTATAGATTATTGTCTTGGTTACTTTTCTCTTGTTGAGACAAAATACCTGACGCCCAAAGTGAAGCAAGGAAAGGTTTATTTAGCTCACAGATTTTTTAGAGATTTTTAGTCCATACTCAGCTGGCTCCAAGGCAGGGTGGCATGCCTGAGGGGCAGCCATTCATGGTGGCTGCATGTGGCAAGAGCAAAAGGGCAAAAAGAGGAAAGCACACCTCCTTCCCTTCCTTATATACTATATGCCGGCTCCCCGCCCCAGGCGGGTGCGGCATTCACACCGCCAATCCCTGTGCTAGACAGTGAACCAATCACAAACACTAGACTCAGCCACTTCCATGACTGCATGAGACTTGGGGAGCCACCCAGACACAAACTGTAACAGTTATTGATACCTAATCTTTAATCTCTAGAGTGATAGTGCCTTGATTTCCCAGTGTTCAACTACCTCTAAGTGTTATAAAACATGTATTACATACACAACAGTCACATAAGCGCAATCTTGAAGTAACAGTATCACCTGGTTGACTGTTTATGTTGGATTGACATGCACATTTTATTACAAATAGTTGGAACATAAGTACGAGAAAGCCAGATGCTTGAGCCTAAAAAGTTTACCACTGCCAACAACTTGGCTGGAAGTCACCAGTGTGATAGGATGTTTTTAGTTTGCATCTTTGAAGGTCTGTACATTTGGAAACATGAATACATCATTTAATATACCATGAGGTTAGCAATAATTAGTATCACAGCTGTACAGAAATTTTACATATATTTAGTTTTTACTCTTAAACAAATTTTAGACTCCTTGAACAGGTTTTATAAGGTGTGACTGTACTGACAAGAATTAAGGGCATCTTGACTTGTTGCCAATTTCACATGGGGTGCTGGCTGCCTGTCCCGGAGTTGCTCCGGACTGCCCCTCATTCATTTCCCCTGCTCTGACTTACTCCGTCCACCTGTGCATTGCTGTCTACCGATTGTTCCACTTTCGTGCTCTGCTGAGCTCGGTGCCCCCATCCATGGCTTGTGTCTGTGTCCCTTCCTTGTGTTCCACTATTAAAGCACCTTTTCCCGCTCACTTGGGCCAGTTCATTCCCATGCACCATGGTAGCTGCCTCTTCCCCCATGTGTGTGATTGCTTGTTAGATCGGCATTTTCAGCCAGGTCCTGTGTAAAGACCTTGGGCAGATAAAGTCCTGCTCTCCAGATCACAAAAGAATTAAGGACATCTTTACAGCTCATTATAGGAAACAGTGTTAATAACTGTGAGTAGACTTACTACCCAATAACAACAGAAATACTTGTTTAATTAAAGCCAATGGATGTAGGTTAAGTTTAAAAATCAGGACCAAATTCAAAGAGATGTCAAATTTCAAACGTTTTATATGTTAAAGTCTAAACATATATAAAAGAGAGTGCTTAAGTTGCTTCGTATGTATTAAACTTATGTAGTCTTTAACTCTCTAAACTTTAAAACTTAGGCTCACAAAATAGCTTGCTTCTAGATTATGCATGCATGTATCCCAAGTAATATGTTCTGTCATAAACTAAGATATTTACTTCACCAATACCAGACTGATTATTGAGAACATTTTATGTGTTAATGTTCAAATATTCTTAAAGCTGACTTCTTAGAAACCCAAAGCCTGATGAGAACAGAAGAAACTATTTTAGTAAAAAAGAACCCTTGCTTACCTAACAACCTGAAGGGAGATTTGTGATTTTTTTTTTGCGGCACCGGGGATTGAATTCATGACCTTGTGCTTGCCAGGCAGGTGCTTAGACCACTGAGCTAGATCCCTAGCCCTGAAGGGAGATTTGTGACCAATTTTAAAGACATCTTTACTGTTATCAGCTGATTTAAATTAGCATACTGTTAAGCTGTGTACAAGCATTTGAGATAGTATCTTATTTAGCTATAAGCCAACTTACGTAGAACTTTGAGGATAATGTATACCTAAAAATTAACACACAGAAACACACATATTAACCTAAATCATATATAATCTTTATGTTATCAAACTTTTAAGACTTTTATTTATAAATCCTGTATAAGCCTTGAGCCTATCAGTCCTCATCTGGTAATGTTTTAATAATGTCCCTGGATACCCAAAAAACCTATATAGATGGTTTTCCATGGAAATCTCAAAAAGAGCAGTCTATAAAAAGGACGAAAAGTTGTTGGACTCAAAAAAATATTTTTTTTTAAATAGCTGCAGGTGTTTTAAATGTTTATTAGCACAGATTGAACAGACAGGAACAAACACATAACAATTACATTTAAGTTAGAGTACACTCTTAAGATGTATTGGCCAAGTTAAACTATAATAACTTTTACAGTTTTTAGGTTTGTAACTATAAATAGTCACAACTTTTTTTTTTATGGGTCATCAATTAACAGAGATCTCTTGTAATAAGAATCAGAAGGAAAAAAAA
>RJWT010046186.1:0-11501 GCA_004365215.1 Cuniculus paca | reverse complement strand
TTCTGGCAGGGTGAATCCAGCTCCAGGCTGAGGCACTGCCAGCCACCACCTTCTTCTTTGTTTAAATTCTTTTTATTCTCTTTGTGGGCTTCAATTCATATTTTAGATTCTTCCTTGGTTCAGGGGACCCAGTTCCTTCCTTCTTGTCCTCTCCATGATGTTATATTCCAGCATCTGAACTGTTTCTCTCAGAGAGACTATTTACTCTGCTGCTTACTGTTCTGCCATCTTTAGTTCCTCTCTCCAAATTCAGTATTTCAGATGCACAAAAGTAACCCTTTTTTGTCACTCTATGTCTCGGTCTCATGTCCCTTCTCACTGCTGCCATAACCACTTCATTTTTGTCCAAACTATTTCTAGATTTTCCAACTAGTTACCTTGAAGGCAATCTCTCTTTCCTTCACTCCACTGTCTGCTCCATGTGCTGCTTATTTAATGTAAAAAGTCAATTCTAATCCATCTTTCAAGAAAGAGTTCTTTGCTTATTGAATAAAGCCCATAATTCTTAGTCTGGTATCCAGGCCTCTATATGGTTCTGACTTTGAACTCCAGCATTATCTTTCAGTGTCCTTCTCTTCAATCAGCCAGCACTATGCACTTTTCCTGTCCCATAGGCTCTTCTGCTTTTGATAATTGTAGTAATAGTTGCAATTTATTAGCACTATGCCCCAAGTGTTGCATTAAGCACTTCACACTGAATTAACTAAAAAATAGTGTAAGATAGAAACTATTATCTTCATTTTAACTTATGAAGAAATTACAGGGATTTCCTAAATTACATAGTTAGAAAACGGCAGGTCTAGATTTGAATCCCATCCATTCATCTCCAATGCCTGTGCTTATTCCTTTGCTTGAAATGTCCTCTTATTCTTTACTTATCAAAATTATTTCTGTCCCCTCCCAAACAATGTCAGATTTCCCTTCCCTCATGCAACCATTTTTCATCCCTCTGACTACAAGGAATCATCTCTTCTCCTTATCTTCACAGCACTGCAGTCAAACTAACAGCAGGCTATGCTTGCAGCACTAGTGGTGTTTATCAACTGCATATTCCTTACTGCTTATTGTGGTCCTTTGAATATCGTAGGCATTTAGTACATGGATATTTCACTGATTCAGTGCCTATTTACCTGTCTACCCAGCTGTCAATCATCCATTTATTCATCGGGCTATTTGTGTGGAAGAATCTGACAGAATGCTTTCCCAGACCATCTTTCTCAGAATATTATAGCCACAATGGATATGAACCTCTTTTTAATAATATTTTTTGTTTAAAAATTGCATGCTCTGTACTCAAGACATTTTCTATTCAACTAAAATAATCAACTGTTTATTTCTCCCTATGTAATCAAAGGATCCATGTCAGCAGTTGCTTTTTTTAAGCCCCGCTTCTTGTGGAATATGAAGTGAAGACAGCTTGTTTCTCACTCAACAGCACTGGGGAAAAACCAGGCGTAAGGAATGAAAGGTGAAAGTGATAGTAAGCAGCATGATCAGGATTTAAATCTAGCTGTATTTGACACAAATGCCACAGCTCTTTACCACCATACTAAGCTGTACCCTCAAATCAATGGCCTAGCCATTTTGTTGTCTAAAACACAGTTACGTTGTTTTGACAACACATTCTGGCCACTGGGATTAGAATTTATGTTTTCCTAACAAATTAGCTTCTTACTGGTAACTTAAGATGGGGTTTCTTTGTTCTTTCCATTTTGTTTTCAATGTAGAAAAAATGTCCTACCATTCGTCCAAGGGAATCGTGCTTTCGGGTCTATCCTTCTTGACAATAAATATAAATAGTCGATGGAATTATTCTTTTTTCCTAGTACATTACAGCCTGGGGTTCCCAACCTTAAAGCACTGCTGTCATCACTCTTCGATCTTCCTTAATCTATTCGTATGGAACCAAAGTACAATTTAAAAGCTGAAAAATATAATTGCATTCACGTTTTGCTTTTGCACAGCATTTTCTGAACCAGGTACCATTCAGTTTGCAATATAGTGCATATGGGAAAGAAAGGTAAATTCAAATTTTTCTGATAAGACCTCATTAAAATAGACCTTATAAGAGATATATGCTATTAGAATAGAACACAAATTTCTTCAGAAGATGCACATTGCTCTTCACACAATGGTCCTTCTTTTGCACTCCAGCCTCTTTTCTCACCATTTTCTCTTCTCACTTTTATTCCAGACATGCTGGACTTCTTGAAGGTGTTCCCAAAAGATGTTATTTTGCAAATCTGGGACTCTGCACATGCCGATCATTTCTCTTTACCTTACCTACCTAACCCCTTTTGCTACTTGAGAACCAACCTCATGCTCTGCCTCCTTCTTGGCTCCCTATCACCTACAATGTCAAGATCCCATTTTATGTCTATCCTACTCATTTCCCATTGGTAGCACAGGCCATACTGCCTTGCAATTGGCTATTAACTCATCTGTCTCCCCAATCAACTTGGAAATTCCCTGAGGACAGGAACAGTCTCTTGTCCATTGCTAGATTATGAGGACTGCTATTTGGAACATGGTGGATGCCTATTACACTTTTTTAATGGATTAATGAATAAACAGATAGAAAGACCAACTGTTCTAAGAAGAGAAAGTCACTCTAGACAAGAAGCTTTGTACATTTTCAGTCTAAGTATCCACCATGGCCTTGATATTTCCTGATGGATTTGAAAAAAAGAATTATAGGTTAGTAGCACCCATATTAGTAAAATATTTGAGCAACTGCCAGATTTTTTTATCAGATGCATACTTTGCATGTGAATATTTTACTTGTACAGGAATTATTCTTCTGGGAAATAATATAGACATTTCTAAAGAGTATACCATCAAAAAGTAATGGATCAGCCTAAATTATTAAAATAGACCTAAAGGAGAAACTAAATATAACTGAATGGCAAAGAAATAATGCTTACTGTTATTAAGAGGGAAAGCACACACCATTTTTTTCTGTAATCAATTGCAAATTTGCATTTGATAGCTCTGCTTGTTGTTTAATCAAAAATAATTATCTTCCTTGATTAGGAGTATTTTTTTAAGGAAAAGGAATTGCTAATTAGTTTGCTATCACTCTGTTGAAGGTGTTTGCAATTAAATTGAGGAGGTAAAGAAAGCTGCAAATGATCCAAATGCTGAAATGTGGTTACTAAATATTGAAGGAGTTCCTCTTTCCAACTATGTGAAGTTCTAAACTTCCTTAAAGACTTCTTGAAGATTTTTCTTACAGAAAAAAATCCGTAAATTCTTTGTTGAGACTAGAGATTGATTATCTGACATTTTTATTACGCCTGTGTGTAAAAATGAAAGCAAATTGCTATTGTGTATGTAGATACAATTAGATTAAGATGGTCTAATATTATGAGTTTAAGTTGTTTATTCCCTACCTTAATAAGGCACTAACTATGCATAATAGCTACTTCTGATTAGATCACATCAGACCTGGTACATTAGTCTCCCCAAGTTTTTAGGACTTTTATTTCTGTTATTCATTTTACCTGGAAACAATTCCAAGGGCACAGTCAGTATTGATGTATTGGTTTCTTCAATAATAATGTTTGAGGATGTTCGCATCTTAGGAAATCCAATCTCCTGAGATTAATTTTTTCCATCTTTACTTTGCAGTGTGCAGTTCAGTAGCATTAACTATGTGCACATAGTGCAAGAGATCTCTAGAATATTTTCATCTTGCAAAACTAAAACTGAATTTACTGAACAACCACTTTCCACTACCCACCCCATTCTAGCACCTGGAAGCCACCACACTACTTTCTAAAATTTTTTACATACCTCATGAAAAAGAATTACAGTGTATATGAGGTATTTTTCTTCTTATGAGAAAGTACATATTCTCTCACTTAGCATGTCCTCACGCTTTAACCACATTGTTGTAAAATACGACATGTATAACCATATTGTTGTAAAATATGACATGATTTCCTTCTTTTTTAGATTGATAAAATTCCATTATATGTATGTAATACATTTTTTTACATGTTCAGCCATCAGTGGACATTAAAGTTTCCACTTCTTGACTATTGTGAAAAATTCTACAATAAATATGAGTGTGAAAATATTTCTTTGGGATTCTGCTTTCAATTCTTTTGGGTACATACCCAGACATGAGATAGCTGGATCATATGGTAATTCTATTTTTAATTTTTGGAGGAAAGTTTATATTGCTTTCCATAATGGTTGCACCATTTTATATTCCCACAGATAGTGTACAACAGTTCCAATTTCTCTATGTTCTCATCGAAATGTCTGCAAATATTTTTCTCCTGTTTTGTAGGCTGCCTTTTTCCTGTATGAATTATTTCCCTGGGTTCACAAAAGTTTCTAAATTTGCTGCAGTGTAATTTGTCTAATTTTACTTTTATTTCCTGTGCTTTTGAGGTCATATCCAAAAAAGTAATTGCCAAATTCATTGTCATGAAGATTCTTCCCTATGTTTTCCTCTAGAGTTTTGTAGCTGTAAGACTCATAGTTTAAGTCTTTAGTCCATTTTGAGTTGTTTTTGGTATATGGTATAGTGTGGGAGTTCAACTTCATTTTTGCATGTGGATATCCAGTTTTTCCAGTGCCATCTGTTGAAGAAACTGTCCCCTCCTCATTGTTTACCCCTGCTGAAGTCACTTGACTATATATATGAAGTTGATTTCTGAGTTCTCCATGTTATTTCATTGGTTTATATTGTTTGTCCATATGCAACTACAATAGTGTTTGAACTACTCTAGCTTTGTGATACGTTTTGAAATCAGGAAATATGAGACTTCCAACTTTGTTTTTATTTCCAAAGATGGTTTTGACTGCAATAGTATTTTTTAAAAATGTTCAATGTTAGGCTATAATAGGGATAATATGGTGCTCAAATATTGAGAAACAAGAATTATTCTCCTTTATTCACCAGACCATATATATTACAGAGGTGCAATATGTAGAATTCTAACTCCACACTTTATCAGAAACACTGTGTCCATGTGAAGTAACTAGAATGAGGAAGATCTAGAAGGAACATTTGAGAAAATATAAAATATTTAAACTATAAAAGAGAAAAATGAAAACTACTAATTTTAATAATTTACTCATTCAAAAATATTCATTGAATTTATACTATGTACCAAGAATTCAGCATTCCTAGGCATAGCTGATATTTCACCTGCCTTCCACATTCTTACCACCAAACTGAGGGGACTATTAATCTTCTGTGATCAGAAAAAAATTAACTCATTCTTAAATCCAGGCTGTTTATGAATAAACTTTAACAGTTAAAAAAATCCCACACTAGGTTTTTGTCTCCATTTAATCTAAAAAGTGAAGATAAGTGTAATTACATATTCAATGCAACCTGTATCAGAATCCCTGGTGGACCTCAAAAGACACCATTAGGATAATAAATGGAAAAAACAAGAAATAGACTAGGGACAAAATAGTTCTCAAACTCTATCCGATAAAGGACTTCTGCTTAATAGATCCAAAGAACCATTACAACTCATCAAAAATGTTACAAAATTGTTTTGAATAGACATTTCACCACAGAAGATATATGAATAGCGAATAAGCACATCAAAAGACATCCAACATCACTGGTCAATTAAATGCAAATCAAAACCACAAGGAAATACCATTTCATATCAACTAGAATGACTATAATAAAAAAAATCCCACATAATATCGGTGTTGAGAAGGACAAAACTCTACATTACTAATAGGAATGTAATAGGGTAAACCACTTCAGAACATAATTTGGCAACTTTATAAAGACATTAACATAAATTTGGTATGTGGCCCAACAATTCCATTCATAGATAACTTACCCAACTGAAATGAAAACATATATGCTGGGTCAGATTTGGACAGGATTGTTTTTAATAGCATTATTGACAATAGTCCCCCAAAGCAGAAAAATCTGTGTTGATTAATTGATAAATGTAAATATGCTTGTATATATAATGCAGTATATCCATAAAATGGAATATACTCAGTAATAAAAAATAACAAACTGCAGACATATGCTTCCATATGGATGAACCTCAAAGTCTTTGTTTGCAATAAAAGACAAAGCCAGACACAAGAGGCAGCAATCATTAACTGCCCCGAAAAGGCAAAGCTATAGAGATATAAACTGAAGGCTAAGTATACAGATCAGTCATGGACCACTTGCCCACCATTTGCAAGGCCCTGGGTTCCAGCACGACAGAAGCAAAACAAAACCAGTGACTGAGAAAAAACAGATTAAAAGTAAATTTGCATAAAGATCTTATTGGGGTGGTTAAAAACTGTTCCAAAACTGATTCATAGTGATTATTGCACAACTTAATAAAAATCATTGAATTAGATACTTAAAGGGAATATATGATAAAATATGCTTCAATAATGTCATTCAAAATATACTTAGACCTGCCTGGCTAGCGTGAGGTCATGAGTTCAATCCCTGGTACCAAAAAAACCCAACAACAACAACAAAAACCCACTAAATAGACCAAAAGCAAGTAATACCTGCTGTCCTTTCTCAATAATTAACAATCTGACCTCAAAATTAATATGGATATGAAAAACCCAAAATCTTGAAAAGGAAGAACAAAGTTGAAGAATTTATACTTCCCAATTTCAAAATTCACTGTATAGCTGTAGCGATTGTAGATGCTAGCATAAAGGCAAATATAAAGATAAGTGGTATAAGCCAGGCGTGGTGGTGTATGTCTATAACCCCAGCACTTGGGAGGCTGAAGAAGGAGGATCCCTGTGAGTTTGAGGCCAGCCTGGTCTACATAGTGAGTTCAAGGCAAGCCTGAACTACATAGCAAGACCCTGCCTCAAACTGCACCCCCAAAAAGGCAAGTGGTATAGAATTGAGAGTCCAGAAGTTAGCCATTATATTTAAGGTCACTTTCTTTTTTAAACAAAAGAAAAAAACAATAGAAAAAGGATAGTCTTTTCAACAAACGGTACTGAAACAGTTGGAAATGCATGTGTAATTAAAAGAAAAAGATCTCCATCTTATATCATATACACAGATTAATTCAAAATGGATTTAAAAATCTAAAGTACATAACAATCCTAGAAGAAAACACAGGATTAAATTTTGGTGAGCTTGAATTAGGCAAGTAACAAAAGGAAAAAAATAATAAATTAGACTTAAACAAACAAACAAACTTCCCTGGGCATAGTGGCACAAGCCAATAATCCTAGTCACTCAGAAGCCTGACACAGGAAGAGTGCAAGTTTGAGGAGCATAGACAATTTAGTGAGACTCTGTGTTTCACACACACACATACAAAAGAGGGTAGGGTGGTGTCTTGGTTACTTTCTCTGGTTGCTGAGACAAATACCTGACATCCAAAATCAGGGAAGAAAAGGTTTATTTAGCTTACAGTTCTTGGTGGTTGTAGTCCATAATCAACTGGCTCCAAGGCAGGGTGGCATGGCTCTAGGGCAACACTTCAAGGCAGCAGCCAGAACAAAAGAGCAAACGCAAGCCTCTTGTCTACCCTCAATTTGTACACCGGCCACCTCCCCCTTCAGGATGGGCCCAACACTTACAAAATGTCCTTGTCTTCCTTTGCACAGGATGAGGATATTTACAAAGTAAGAACCCTGAATCCCCAGAGTCTCTCAGTTGAACTTCTAAACTGCACACGTTGACACAATGTATCAACCACAACAGGTGGGGATGTAGTTTAGTGGTAAAGCACTTGCTTAGCATGCTTGAGCCCTGGGTTTAATCCTCAGTACTGTAGAAAATAAATAAATAATTTCAAAAGATACTGTCAAGAAAGTGAGGTGCTGGATGGCATGGCTCAGTGGTAGAGCATTTGCCTAATATATGTGAGGCAATCAGTTCAATTCCTAGTACTGGGGAAAAAAAATGAGAGAGAAAGAGAGAAAAGGCAACCTGAGAATTACATAAAGTATTTGCCAACAATACACCCAATAAGGGAATTATACACAGATTATGTAAAGAAGTCTTACAACTCAACAATAAAAATACAAATAGACATATTTAAAATTGGGCAAAGGATTTGTATAGGTATTTCTTCAAAGAATAGATACAAGAAATACATGACAAAATGCTCAATAACACTGGTCACTAGAAAAATGCAAATCAAGGCCACAGTCAGTACTTCATGTCCACCATCATGATTATAAGCAGTGAGGCAGAAAATAAGTGTTGGTGAGGATATGGAGAGGTTGGGTCTCTTATACATTTAAAATGGTGTAGCCACTTTAGAAACAGTTTGGTAGTTTCTAAAAATATTAAATATAAAATTACCATGTGACCTAGTAATCCCTTTCCTAAGTATCTATCAATGAGAAGTGAAAACAGATGTCCTGGCAAAGACTTCAGTGATTGCCCAGCAGCATCATTCACGATGGCAAAAAATGCAGAATAGGCATGGACGACTATTTTAAAGAACAAAATATGTAATTGCAGCCATTGAGGATGTCCAATGATCCTGTTTCGAAACCCTATATTGCTTTCATTGTTTTGTTTTGATTGATTTTACTGTATCCTGTGTTGTTTGATTGTAGTATGTCTGAAGGTGTAGGCAACTATCCTGAAGATAACAAACATTATGGTAACCACTGCTGTTCTGCTAGTATCTTGAACTTCTATATTGCTTACATTGTTCTGCCTCGTTTGTTTTGTTTTGCTTTGTTTTGTTTTTACTGTTTTATTTTGTTGTATTTTGTTTGATTTTACTCATCCCTGATGGTATGGGAAGGTATATTGCAGATAACAAGAGGCATTATGGTAGCCATTATCGATTGCTTTTCACCCTGTTTAAAAGTCAGGTACCATGTTCATTGTTTTGTAGTGATTGACTCTACTCTGTTTTGTTTTGTTTGGCTGTGTTTTTTTTCAAAATAAAATTTTTTTTTAAATGCAGACTAGCACATATTTCCACTAATGGTGAGTAGATTAAGGAACTGAAACAATAGAATGTTATTCACCAATAAAAAGGGATCAAAGTATTGATACATGGTTTGGCTAGGGTGATCCTTACGATGTGAATAAATCTCAAGAGCTACATCACATTCAATAAAAAAATGCAGACATAAAAGAACACATATGGTTGGATTCCATTTATACGAAATGTGCAAGAAAGGAAGCTGATAGAGACAGAGAAAATGTTAATGATTTCCTAGGACTGAGAGTGAGACAGAGAAGTGGTTGTAAATGGGCACAAAATTTCTTTTTGGGATGATGGAATCATTCTAAAATCATATTGTAGTGACACTTGCACAATTTTGTAAATAAACTGAAAGTCATATAATTATACACTTACAATGAGTGAATTTTATGCTAAGTAAATTATAACCTCAATAAAGTTGCTAGTAAGAATAACATTAAAAACACAGAAGTAGAAATGACCGAGATCACTTAGTCTAACACCTTCATTTTGTAGATAAATAAAGTAAATAAGGTCAAAGTATCATAAAGGGAACCATTATCTGAGGCATTTGGGGATTAGTATGCTTACCAACTCCCTTTTTACATATGCATTCCTTGACCACTCAAGCTAGGAGTGGTCACTTTTCCAGTTAGTCTCACACAGACATTTCCTTTTTTGACCTTTCATGAAAATTGTGATGTTTTTCTATGGCTAAACAGCTGGCTCTATGAGAGGGTGACCTTTTTCCAGCATTGCCCTCCATGCAATCCTAGAGCCTAGTGCAATGTGCAGAAGCAATGTAGCTCTCCATAAATATATGTTAAACGAATGAACAAATGAGTGGGCAGATGGGTCTAAAGGCCAAATGTTCTCAGCAGTCAGGGCAAAGAAACACCCCAAATGGAATATTCCCCTGGCTAAAACAAGTGACACCTCTTCATGGAGATGTATATTACCCACTTGAAGCAAGATAAGGCTGAATATTTTGATAGATTTCATGAAAAAATAGTTTCTAGGTTGAAAAGAGGGGCCATCATAGAAGAAAAGCTTCATTTGATTTTAATTAACTGGTTGGAAAGAAGAGAACAGTTGATAAGACCCTCCTCTAACAAAGCAAAAGCCAATAAAAGGCGATAGACCAGGGACAATGGATGTACAGTATATTCACTGTGTATTGCAAACACGTATTAATTTTTTTTAACAGTAGGAAAATTTATTGGAGAAAAGGAACGGGGAAGAGGAATAGCTCTTGAGAGACAGGCGGGGTCCTGAATGGGTCTCCAATAAGCCCTCCTCTCAAAGCAAGTTTTTTAGAGCAAAATCATGAAGTTGGTACAAAATGGGTCAAAATTATGATTTAAACTAATAAGATTGCAAGGATAGTTGCTTAGATAATATTCACCCAATAGTAGCAAGATGTAGCAGATGTAACAAATAGTAGCAAATGTAGCAAGCTACATCATTATCCTTGGCCTATAATCTATAGTCTTAGTCTTGTCTTTAGTTTTAGTAGTCTTAGTCTTAGTGGTCTTAATCTTAGTAGTCTTAGTCTTGGTGGTCTCGGTCATAGTGACCTTAGTGTGTGGGAGAGGATGGCCCACTCCAAATGAGATAATTGGAAATCTCAAAAGTGTTGGGGACCACAAATTATACAATGAGGCTAGGACCTGAAGGCCTTGATGGAGGCCTCAATAGTCTTGTGATTCTGTGACACCCCGGGACAAGATTATATCAGCTGAAGATATCTTGTTTCCCTAAGAACCCAGTAGTAATAAAACAAGGGTTTTGACTGGGAAAAAGGACAAACTCCTTATCAACCTACTATCTCTTCCCACCTGGTATTGTAAGACTGCTCTGAACATTCCACCATCCTCATCTGAAATAATCCTCATCAACATAAGATGCTCATCAGCATAAGATCATCACCACTCTGAGCCATCTAATATTCCCTCTGATTATTGTATGCACCCAATAAATAGTGGCTAGCTTGGAGTGTCTTTGTCTCTGCCCATCTTGAGGCACTGACCTCCCAGCCCCCTCTCATGCATTACTAAATTTGTCTCTGTTTCTTATTTCATACTTTCACCATATAACTCTATAAGCAGTTGGGGATGTTAGCCACTTTCCCCAATACAAAAGGGTGATATTAATAATGCCAAGCCTCTGTTCAACCCTTAGGGAAGTATGTATAACTAGCCATTATGACTTTAATCTTCAGATGCACCTCCAGCCACAGTCCTGATGCATTCTCATCTTCTGCACTAACTTCCTTTAGGGCCAAACCCTGTCTGACTGCCTAATATATTTCTGTCCAACTTGCTGTCTATAATTCTGCCCCCATCCCCCGGAGAGGTATCCCTAACTGTGGTAGGGAGAAGGGGCATAGTTTTCTTCTAGCTACTTTAAACTGAGAAGAGTCAGTGTAGGGAAACCACAGTCATGGGCCTTTTCCAAAGAGCTAATCTAGACCTCAGATAGAAGTCATGTTGTAGTTCGGCAGTTATGAACTCTTTACAAGGTCGATCTGGTGCGTCCTGGAAAAGGAGTCTGGCACGTTTGTCATCGGTTCCATAGGGATGATCACTTGGAGTTTGGTAG
>RJWT010046185.1:0-11474 GCA_004365215.1 Cuniculus paca | reverse complement strand
AGAAAATTAAAAATAGTTGAGGATAGCATAGCTCAAAGGCTTTAGGTTCAATGTCCTATACAAAAACAAACTCCTGTTTTTATGACTGTGTGGCAGTTCATGGGTGGATATGTCAAAATTTATTTGACCTGCCCTACTGATGGAGATTAAAGTCCTTCTCATATTATTATAAAACAATGCTGGTGGAAAATGCCCATATATACATAGTGACTTGTGAAACAAAGACTGTCCATTGGGTGTAATTCCAAGAGGCATATCTGATTGATAGATCAAGGGGCACATAGATTTGTATTCATCATCCAAAGAGTATTCATAAATTTTCAGTTGCTGCAGAGATCTACAAAATGTCTTTTTCCATATCTCACCCATAAACTTCTCTAGTGTTTGTCTTAGTCCATTTGGGCTGCTACTTTTTTTTTTCAAGTTGGAAGCTATATTTTATTGGATTGGTTTTACATTAGATTTTATTGGTACACTTTAGATATACATAATGACCACATTCATCACAGTGGACTGCTACTAAGCACCTTCCTCTGAGTGAGTTAGAGTGTCATAGATTTGTTTCTCACAGTTCTGGAGCTGGGAAGTCCCTGATTAAGACGCTCATGGATTTGGGTCTAGCAGGACCTCCTGAGTCTCTAGGTGGTGCATTATGGTGCTCCCCAAAGAGAAGGCTCCCCAAACACAGCCTTATTTTAGGGCACAGAGCCGCCCGACCTGTCACCACCCCCAAGCTCTCTCTGAACACTGCCTTCCAGCACGAGGTTCCAGCCTAACAATTCCAGGGGACACTAACTAGGCTCAGATCTTAGAGAAGTTGGTTTTTAGCTTTATTTTCTTAATTTAATAATCACAAAAATATATATTGCTTAGGTGTTTCAATGAACATTCCTGTGATTATTGGTAAATTTAAGTATTTTTCACAGTAAAGAGCCAATGTCCAGTCAAAGTTTTGTTTACTTTTTTTTGGTTTATGGTACTTTGATCAGTAGGATCTTATTCTATATTAAATAAATTATATCTCTGTCCTTGTAAGGACAAAATATAATTTCTTTAGATTATGTTTATGGCAATTTTTTTCTTTTTTTAGTTTTGTATTGTCAACTATATCCATTTACATCTTAGCGAAGTCATGAAATACTGTGCCCTACCATCCTGACTTTGAGATCATTTAAAAAATCTTACAGTAGCTCATTGTTCTGCCTGAAATGTTTTTAGTCTTCCATGTTTAAGCACACAACTCACCTGGGATTCCTTGTGACATATGGTGTGATGGAAACATTGTCTTAAAGTATACTGTAATGCAACTTTGGAAATAAAGGTATGAATTACAGAACAAATAACATTTTTGCTTTGCATTCCATCCATCCCAGCATATACCCTGAAGTACCAGGTGGAAAAAGACTATTTCTTCTAATATCCAGCAGTCTCTCTGAAATTGTTTTCATGAAATATTAAATTTGAAAATATTGTCAAGCTTAGCTTTTCCATTCTAAATGTATTACTTGAGAGTCTACAAAAGAAAACACAAGCTAATTTTTTTGCTATGCATTTCCATATACTTTTGGTTCACTGATAAATCTTTTAAAAGACAAAGCAGAATTTAAGAGTTTTCAACAAACTCATTTATTTAAAAAAAAAACTTCAAGTCTGTAAGGTTAGCAAAAAATAGAATTATCAGGCATGAAATTTTAGAAGAAAGTAGTTTGAAGAGATAGTCACCAAGAAAGCCAGGGGCAAAATACAAACAAATATTTCTTCCATCCTTTCAGTAAGTTTCCATATACATTTCCCCGCTCTTAGAGTGACAGTTCTTGTAAACGCATTTTTCCTTTCTATATGTAAAAAAATCCTGTTGTCTTTTTGGACTTGGCTACTGTAATAACAGTGGTTCCCAGATACAGCTTTAACCCTTTTTAGCTTGAAAGGTGGAAAAAAGGGTCGAGAGGATTCTTTCGTCAGTCCGCATGCAGTTGAGATTATTCTCAAATGAGTTTAAGTGCTGCAGACGTGCCCCGTCCACTGGCGGTGGTGCAGATGCCGAACGCCAGGAAATAACGCGGTGGCTCCCCAGCTGCGGAGGCTCTGGGTGCCTTTCGCCTCCTCTACGTCATCTCCCACGCAGCGTGGGCTCTGACGCCGCAGGTGCGCGAATCCACGCGGTGAACACCTCCGTGTCTGCCCCCGGAGCTCAGGCAGTGCGCCTGCGCAGCTCCGAGCTTCGCCTGCGGAGTTTCTTCTGTTCCTGGATTCACAAAAGGGAAGCACAGTCCAGGCCCGGCCTGTCCTGGGGACTTCGCAGAATGCGGCGACTCCCGGGGAAGCCCCTCGGTCTCACGTCGCAGGCCTGCAGGACCTGTGCGCACGGGGGAAGCCACTGACCGCCCGTCTGGCTTGAATGTGCAGGGGCAGCTGCATGAAAGGAGAGAAACCGCTGAGGGCTGGTGGGTGCCTATGAGGCCGGGGTGCCCGGCGGCCAGGAGTTTTAAGACCGAAGAGATAGGTCAGTAAAGTAACAGCGTTACCTGGAGGAGGGGAATGGCAGTGCGTGGCGAGGGACAAAGGGACAGAGGTGCTGCAGAGGGAGGAAGCGGTCCCAGCTCTGCAGACCCTAGGGTAGAGCAGGACTTGATGTTCTGGCGTGGAAGCTGGAGCTGTGCTACCTGCCACAGCGCTGACGCTGTCCCGCCGCAGTCCCTGCGTAGAAGGACGCGTGAGTCTTGGGAGCTGCATGCAGCCTCTGCTGGTGACAGATGAGACTGGGCAGGTAAGTGGATGGTTTGGAAGTTAGGTGAAAGAATTTGGATTTGTTCTAAAAGAAATGCGAAGCCACAGAATTTTAAGCAGGAGCGTGGCATCCAAGAGTGTTTATAAAGGTGGATCTGGCAGCAGATAAGGATTAATTGGAGAAGCAAGGGAGAAGCGAGGAATGAGGCTAATGGGCTGTTCGGGTAATCGGAGTCCGTTAGGGTTCCTAACAGAACCTGACTTGTTCTTGCTAAGGAAGTCACAAAAAAGATATGCCCTAGCTCAGTAGTGTATGTCGAGTAGGAATAATGCTTACAGAAAGGTTAGCATCTTAGCACTTAACTAACAGCTTCCAATTTGGGCGTCATGGGCAACTAGAGATATCTAAAGTAAGGGGAAATAAGCTCTTGTTAGTACATTAAAAAGCCCAACAAGAATCATGCATTTACGTAAAAGTTAGTTAAAATTAATGTTTCTTTCATTTTGGCTGAAATTCTATCAACTCAGCATAGGCACACTGCTTATTTAATGCTGATTAGAAATCCAGGCTTGACCTTTACTGGAGGATAAAAACAAGGGAAAACGAGCTTTTTCTGCTTAATTTATGCCGTGTGAAACAAAAAGAAATCAGACCCAATGTGAGAAAAATAAATACATGTATCTCTGTGATTAAAGATGACAGAGCATGGCTTGTTATCTGTTCTGTGGCTGGGCCCAAGGGCATTCAGTGGTCACCCAAGCGTTAGGCAGGAAAATGACCTGAAATGAAGAGAAAAATTAAATTGCATGAAAGTAGTTCAGTTCTTGAGATTAAAGTCATATTTTATTTGTAAGTAATTACACTCAGAGCTGCTATTGGGAGAGAAAGGCATTAGCTTCCCAAAGCCTTACTTGCCCTCAGGATTGCACGGGTCCCAGTGGCTGTTCATTTGTTCTTAGGTCTGGGAACAGACCCTTAGGCCCTAGTGCCACTTACACACATGCAAATTCCATCCGTGGTTAACTTCTGAGCAACTCTGCGCTTTCAGTGCGCTGATCATAGTTCATACTTTTAGTGAAGGACAGCAAGATTTTGGTTTGCGACACTTTTTATGAGAACAAACTCATCTGAATCTGAAAAAGAACATCCGAAACCTTTATGGAAAATAACATTTGTGATTTACGGCTCACCTCGGGCCCCCAAAGTATAGCAGAGACCTGAATGTACTCGCTGTGTCCCATTCCGGGGCTCAGTGGAGCAGCATCAGTGTCGCTGGTGTCTAGAGGTTGCAGGAGACAGTTACGAGTCCCTGGATTCTTACTGGCACAGAATTTCCTGATCAGAGACCAAGAATGGCACCTTGTGGCACCCAAGGAGCTATCGGCTGGACCCGAGTCCCACTGCCCTGGGTCATGGTCCCTGTATGGTCACTGTGTCCCCGCAGCAGCTGCTCACTGCAGGGCTGCATCTGGGTTGGTGGCTCTGGCTGGGTGCATGCTAGCATGGGCAGTGTCCCCTCTTTTTGACTGTGATGCAGAATTCAGGACCAGACCAAATGGAAACACTTAGAAGGCAGCTTTATTATGCTGGCAGGTGGGTGGGAATCTTGTTCCAAATCATCAGCCCTGACCTGAGTTTTTCCAATCATTTATATGTTTCCAAAAGGAAGTACAAAAGGCAGGTAACATAATATCCTATAGTTGGTTACATATGTCTTTGTCATTAATTGCTAGGCAGAATTCACTCTTACAGAAACCGCAACTATCTGACATTATTATCATACAGTATAGAAGAAGAATCCGTCATTGTCTGAGACCAGGCAGAGATGTCCTTGCAGTGGTAACTTTCTGGGACTTGGAAGGAAGAGAAATATTCCTTCCTGGCTGAGTTACACTTATCTGGCAATTGGCGCCCTGAGTACCAAGGCTCGTTAAGTTTGTAGCTTTCTAACCATGGGAACAGGCTGTGTCTCCCAGTCTCATGCTTGAACAGTGTTAGAAATATGCTTAGTATTAGAAATACAAGTTTTAAAAGTTTCTTTGCATTAAAATAGCTTCTACAACTGCAGGTGTGATCCCACTCACAGGGGGGTCAACTCTCTGATCTGCAGAAATGCAGAGCCCGGCCAGGAAATGACTCTTCTGGGTTCAGCTTCTGTGTGCAGTGGGTCTTTGGGTTCCCTGGATAAAAGCTCTGCACTGAAACCCTCTCTCCAACCCTCTCCTCCCTGCCACTCTGGGCCCTGTCATGGGCTAAGCGTAGATGGCCCCTCATCCTCACAGCACCTCAGGAAAGGCGTTTCTAGGGTCTCTGCCCTTGGCCCTCTCTTCATTCCTTTCTGGAGGTGATTGATACATAAAAGCTCCACATACTCACATACTTGGCTCAGATGCATTGGGAAGAAAGTACACATGATCAGTCCATCACCATCTTCCAAAGCAACTTGGGACAGCATAGCAGTTCATGTTGATTTGTGACTCCCCCACATTAGCTGTGCATTCTGGGGATGCAGCCTTTAGGATAGAAGAGACTGTGTCTCTCTGGTCACTGCTATCTTGACAAATTTCCTAGGCTCCCCACTTGAGCCTCACCTCCAACCTCCCCCGAAAAACCTGTGCCCAGAAATAAGCAAATTTTGTGAAGATTATAGAAGCATCCTTTAGCGTTTCTTTGGTTGCACGGTCTTCCTGGATGCTCATGATTTGGACTGCTTATCTTTCTCAGCTGTACAAATGTCATGGGTTTTGTTAGGAAAATCACAACCTCTTCAGTTCTCCATCACAGAGGTGCTTCAAATCTGCTTAACTCTTCTGATCTTTGGACAGAAGTGTTCCAGGAGGCTTTGTAATTATTTAGTTGTTCCACAGCAGAAAAGCAGTTGGGGATATTTCATGTCTTATCTTTATTAATGATTCCCTTTCAAACTATGCATCTTTCCATCAAATATGTAACCTTTATTTTTACTTTAAAAGGCTCCATTTATTAGGATTTTTCTGTTATTCAAAATTAATTGCCAGTGTTGCATTTGCGTGTAATCTGGATGGTGCATTTTCACCTCTATAGGATGGATTTTGTCCAGTATTATGGCAAAATGTCATGAAGAATCTCATGATTTAGAGGACTTACCTTCAGCCTTCTCTGATTTCCTTCATCATTTTACAGATCTGGACTATAATCCCGCCTTATATCTTACCTGAAACTCATTGTCTTAATTTCACATCACTGGGATAAAAACCATCCTCCCCTCAAACATTTTATTATGTTTACTCATGTGCTCATAAACACACAAACACTTGCACATGCGCATTTCCATCTGGAACTTGTAATTTGATGTCCTTACTTTTCGATGTCTTCACCCTACGGGGTCTGTGTGCTAAGACATTAGCTACCAAGTAATACTTCTGCAAGTGAGTAACTTTGACTCAGGATACTGGCTGTAATTGAGAAAATCAGTTTGCTAGAAGAAACAAACCTGGTACACTGACAGGAAGAGGTTTCTCATGTGTCTCTAGCATCTGACACAGGCAGTGTTTCACTGTGGTGGTGTGCCTGAGCCTGCACAGACACTTAACAGAAAGACCAAGAACCAGAGCAGAAGACCAAAAGGTGCACAGCAGATGCGACCCACGCCCTACACCCATGCAGTGCAGATGTCCAGGGCCGACTGGCAGAATTTCGGCTGCTCCTTCCATCGAACTTCTGCTCAGAACCAGCTCCTATGGAGACAGCTTCACAGAGCAGCAAGTCACCTCTCTTGTTCCCACTTCCTGTTGGGGAGTTTGTTCCATTTTATGTTGTATTGACTGCGCTTCTCAGTAGCGTGTTTATTATTCAAAGACTTCTGCGTTCACTTCCAGAGCACAGCGGCTCTGAGGCAGGACTGGAGTCCATGACCCTCGAGGAGTCCTTTCTCGCTGCTCACACACAGTCTGCATGCGTAGTTGCTCCATGACTTCATGGATGTATTCATTAAAGTGTGTCCTTAAGACTTTTTAGAAGAAAAATGCAAATGATTCAGCAAATGATGGCATCATAAAAGCTGCTTGAATCAGCTCTTCTGTTTTCTAACCTAGGCCAGCATCCAGTTCCAGTTAAAATTACAGCTAAACTGTGACTAGGCCTGTCCAGGGGAGCTGTCCGCAGTGCTGGGAATGGTCTACCTCTGCAGAGCCTGGCGTGGAGCCGGTGGGCACACAGACTCTAAGGGAATGGAAGAGATGGATTGTATGCTTTGCTTGTATCTAGTTTAGATGTAAACAGGCACACTTGGCTGGTGGCTACTCTGGCCACCAGAGAGGCAGGGCAGCTGGTGATAGCCTCACTGTGCTCAAGCCTCAGTGGGGTTGGGCCGTGGCCTAGTGTGGAGACATGCAGGGCCTGTCCATCCCACACTCTGGCGCTTGGGCAGCTTTGCCTAGCCCCAGTCTGCACCTCAGTAAATAGAAGGCAGCATCCCTCACATGGAGGCATTCCCTTCTGTTCTGGTCCATTACTGAGCCCACGTGGTGTGGGCACCTGGCTGACCATCCAGGAATCACACTGCCCGCAGACCAAGTTGTTCATAGAGCTAAGGCATTCTCCTCCCTGCAATTGTGATTCCTTTTGTCCTTGTCCTTTCCCTTAGCAGCTTTTTGTAGATCCAGGCCTCTTCGCAGAATCAAATCAAACGTCATGTCCTTGTCCATGGTGTAATCACTTCTGAGGCTAAGCACTTCTGAGGAGTGTGACTTGCATTCTCTATTTAATTTCCTGAGTCCTGATTTGTACCTTCCTTTCCATGCATGATACTAACCCTAATCCAAGTGCATTTTCGTAGGTGCTGTTTAGACCACAGCTCCATTCCTGGTGCTGCAGAAACCTGGTACTGAGCCGAAAGGAATGCATTTCTCACAGAGGTGTTTGGAAGACAGTGATTTATTACACCAGCGAGCTGGTGGGAATCAGTTCCAAATCGCCAGCCCCAAGTCAGCTTTGGGTTCAGTTTATATAGGATTTGTAATAGGAAGTACAAAGCTGACAGCAGGTTATCATGCAATTGGTTACTCAAGTCGTATGTTGTCAGGCAGATTTGTTTCAGGCAGGTTAGCTAGAAAGGTTGTTTATCATAAGGTGGGAGAAACTAGGGAGGGAGCTGGGGCTGAGGGGCTGGTTGAAACTAACCATGTCCTTGACTAGTTTATCTCGGTGGAACAGTCCTGGAAAACAGAATATGTTTACATGTCAGACAGCACAGGCAGTCCAGATGGATGCGGTCAGACTGAGCCAGGTCAGGCGCTCTCTAACTTGCAGCTGGCGTGGTCAGTCAAGGCTAACTGAGTCTAATGGTCTAACTAGGTGGTGGCTGGGTGAGCACATCTTGTCTTAACATGGCATCAGACTGTTGATTTTTAACTTTTCTGTCACACAGGTATTTGCAGTGAATTGGGCCATGTCTCCACTTAGCGAGGGAGACATGGTCTTTTGTTCCACAGATTGGAACCTGGAAAGTGATTAAACAAGCAGTTGACTACAAAGCTCTTGTTTTAGTAACTGAAACAGAGTTCACGCCAAGTGCTAATTTCAGTATTATTTTTCCTGTTATTATTAAGACTGAGGAAAACATTCTGTGAAATCCAGAGGACCAGTGAACAAGTACAGCACTACTACCTTAGACAACTGTAGATTCATTTCACATAGTTTGTCAAGGGAAGGACTGTCAGAATCATCTCTACGAAGTAAGGATCTGCTCTGGTAACCTGATGCAGTCCTGCAGACTTGCACATGCAGGGAACACAGGAAACAATAAAAGTGAACATCTTTGTGGGTTTATGCTACAAGTAGATTACAGGCATAGATTTTGTGGGTTAAAGGATGCTTAGCCATAGAAAAAGGTGGATTTTGCATGCTGGCAGACACTAGTTGAGTAATAGAGTATTTCACTTTAATTTCATTTTGATCATGGTTGTTCTGAATTTGCATTATTTGAATAAGTTTAATTTGGAAATTTTCTCTCTCAACACGGCATCACCCTTGCTGAAATCCATTCATTTTCTTACTCACAATTGCAATCTAGCAGAACAGCTGTGTTCACAGTCAGGTTGGCAGTTGACCATTTAGACCACTTCCCCACACAACATTAAACTCATAGTGATGATCAGGGAATTAACAAGAGGCCATACAGCTGAAAGAACGCACCATACATTTTATGTGCATCCAAATGAGTTTGAAGGAAACTCCAGACGGGTGCTATTGAATATGAAATTAAAGATAGAGGATTAAGAAACCCAGCCTCCTTTTGATTATTTACAGGTGAGCTGCCAGGCTTGAAAACTCTTTAGGCTCCCTTTCGGGTTTTAGTTTACCACAGTTCCACTAATTTATTGTTTCCCTCGTGAGTGAACACACAGCGAGAAAAAGGTTACGTGCGAGTCTATGGCTGGAGCTGGCCTGAAGAGCAGCTGAAGAGGAGAGCCAGAACCGGAGCAGAGCCAAAAATCAAGCTGTCTCACTCTCCTCCGTATTTTAAGGAAAATGTACCTGGCTGTGTTGAAACTCTGGTTAGTCAGGGATCCTGATAGTTGACTTCAGACTCCTTGCACCTTGTGGGTGATAGAGAAAGAAACAAGAGGCGCATTTCCTATGAGCTCTTGGTTAGACCTAATGTTGCTGTCACTGCCACACTGTGGCTCACTATCAAGCTGGCACTTGGCACTTACAGCCCCTGACCCTGGCCTTCTCATTAACTCTGTCCTGTCCCTGGAGGGGTGTTAGGTCGCCTGTCCACTGTCTGTCGCTGCCTGCGTCCTGGCTTCAGATGTGGCAGGAGCACGTTGTCTCCAAGGTGATGATTCCGATTTCCCACCTATATCGGTCCTGTTTTTGTTCAGAGACTGCAAGTCTGCACCACGATTATCTGCAGCTTTCTGGCTTTTTGGCCTTCATTAAGTCTAACCTGCAGGTAGTATGTGAACATGATGTACCTAGGTTTCTCATCAGTATAAGAAAACTTAACTTTTTAAGACTACCACTGAATTTACAGTGAAAAATCAAAATATTCTTCATCAAAATGTACATTTTCCCATTGCATTTTAAATTTAAAATGACAAATTGTACATATATGTACATGTGATGTTTTGAAGTAAATGTGCACTGTGAAATGACAAAATCTAGCAAATTGATATATCCATGACCTCAAAGAGTTCTGTTTTATTCTTTTTTTTTTACTATTTTTGTGGGGAAGGGGTGTTGGGGATTGAACCCAGGACCTTGCTTGTGTTAGGCAAGTGTTGTGTCACTGAGCTATGTTCCCAGACACAGTTACAATTTATGCAGTAGAATATGCTGCATCTACTTTCTTGGCATTTCAGATAGGTAATATATTCTCATTAGCTAGAGTGGCCGTGCTGTCCTCTCGTCTCGCTGAAATTGTGTCTGTGTTGACTGACATCTCCCTTCCCCACCCCACTGCCTACCCTTCCCCTGGAGTCCCCCCTTGCACTGTCTGCTGCTGGGGAGCCTGCGTCATATTCCGCTCACAAGTGAGATCATGCAGCATTTGTCTCTTTTTTCCTCGTTTATTTTGCTTAAGGTGGTTGAAGCTGCCATCAACCTTCAAAGGAAACACACAAATTGCAAACCCTTGGCGCAGTGAACACATGTGCACACCCCTTCTTGTCTTATTGCCCACAATGTCTATCATTGGAACTAGTCTACAAACAACTAGCTAGAATTTTCAGAAACATAGAAATATATATATAATATTTGAAGAGATTAATTCCTGGTCCATATTTCTACAGTACATTGATGATAAACTTGGACCAGAATATGAATTTAGTTTTTAAATTTGTTTGCTTTTATTAGTACATGTTTGCAGTACATAATGTTTACATTTCTTTATGTGGAGTTGGTGCATGCATGTAACACATTTGAACACCTAAATTTGAAAAATAAATTTCATTTTATGTTTTCAGTACCAGACACTAAACCCAGAGCCTTTGCACTGAGCTACATACCTAGCCCTTTTGATTTATTTTTGGGACAGGATAATCACTAAGTCTCTAAATTGCCCAGTTGGGCTCAAACTAGCAATTGTCCTGTCTCAGCCTCCCAGAGTGCTGGGATTACAGACCCTGCACCACCATGCCCAGATAAGTGTATAGCATACTGTTACATAATTTTTATCTTTAAAAGCCCACATTTGGTAAAGTCATATTGTATAATTATGCAAATCTTACTTGCCCAGGTGTTGCCTTTTCAAGTTCAAGGAACCATTTAAAGTTGCTAGAAAACACATGAAGCATCAAAACACTTTGAAATGCATTTTTGGCAATTTAAATGTCAGGATACTTCTCACTTATTGAAGCTGAAAAACACCCAGTAAATAGTCTTCGAATATTTTGCTGTAATAAAAGTGAAATATTCCTTTGTTTTGTTTGTTTTGTTTTGTTTTGTTTTTTGTTTTCTTTTGTTTCATTTTGAGGCTGGGTCTCACAGTGTAGTCCAAGCTCACCTTGAACCCAGTGTAGTCCAAGCTCACCTTGAACCCACTATGCAGATCAGGCAGGCAAATTTACAATCTTCCTGCCTCAGCCTCTCCAATGCTGGGATTGTAGATGTGTGCCACCACAACTGACTGAAAGTGGAAATATTGTATTATATGGAAAGTTCCCCTTTTTTAACTAGATCAATGTTTTAGTTTGAATAATTGCTCTTATTTAAGATGTCTAGTTGCTCATTTTTGGTTATCAATTAGCAACAGTGGAATTTT
>RJWT010046184.1:0-11504 GCA_004365215.1 Cuniculus paca | reverse complement strand
CATGCATCTGAGTAACTCTGAAGCAGAGCTTATCTCCCTCCTGTCAGCATCCTCTGTGAAAGAGGCCTCCATTGCATGTAGAAGACCTGGGGTTTGATTCCTGGTATTGAAGAAACAATCCTGAAACAAGCCCTGCTTGGCACTGTGAAGGCCTGGTTATCCTCCAGAGAAAAGCCATAAATAAGCAGCTCAGGTCCTCCTGTCCTCTTCGCCAGACTAAATCCCGCCCTGCCTGGGCCTGGGAGCCCTATCTTGGGTGTGGGTTTTCCAGATCACAGCTCAGGGAACTTTACTGTCCCACCCCATACTGTCTGCTGCCCTGCCTCAGTGATGAACAGCTGGCTTCCCACAGAGTCAAAGGCCCTCCTGTGTCAGGCCCCTGGCCTTCTTGTGGACGTACAGGTCATGGTGACTTCCTGTGGGAATGTAGGGAACATACTATAACAGTTAGGGGTTTCCCACAGAAGACAGGTAAGGAGGTGGTATACGGAGCAATAGGGTGTTCACAGCAAGCATCTTGTTCATGTACTTAAACTCCGTGTAGTATTGAATATGTAGCTTAGGGTGGCCCAATGGGGAGCTGACTGGTTTGACATTGTTCTGGGTGTGGATGATGGAAAGGCCCACCCTGGGTGTGAGTGCTACCTGCCCTAAGGGTGGGTAGCCTGGATAGAACATAAGGAGCAGAAAGAGGGATCCTGCCATTGCTTGATGCTCGCTGCTTTTGCTGCCTCCTGCCTGCTACCTTCTATACCATGAACTGTTTCTCCCTTACCATGCCATCCTGCCTTGGGACCAGCCAACTATGGACTGAAACCTCTACAAACTTGAGCCAAAATAAACCTTTCCTCCTTTAATTTTAGGTGTTAGGTGTTTTGTCTCAGCAATGAGAAAAGTAACTAAGACAACCAGGAACCTGCAGGCAGCAACATGGCCCAGGCCTGGGAAAGCCTCTCGGGACTGAAGTTCCCACAGGACCCTCAGGTCAAGATGCTCCAGAGTGCAGACCTGCGTTTCAATCCTGCAGTCACTCAGTGAAAGCCTGGGACTCCTGAGCAGCTGATGTGCCCAGCACAGCAGACCCGGTGGAGGAACATGGCCTGGTTTGCAGGTGGGTGCTGCTTGGAGGCCTCCCTGCTCACCACTCAGAATCCTCCCCCTGGAAGCCAGAGGCTTACCTTGGCCCCACACTCCAGTGTTCAACCTGGTTCTACAGAGTGCTGTGGCCGTGTTTGATCAAGGCTTGGTCCATGCCTGTGTTGTGTGACCCTGACAGCACAGAGGATGACAGATTACTCAGAGATGAGACTTAGATCAGTCACTGAGAACCCAGAAGGGCTGCTTCTTCAGCATAAGAGAGCCTTATGGAAAACAGCCCTGGGCTGACACCTCTGCAGTTATTTATCTATAACACAAGGACATGAGAACAAAGATATAGAAGAAAAGCATATGTAACACTGTATAGGAGTTTTGCTCAAGAGACAGGGCCAGAATGGGATGGTTTGTTATGTGACACACATTGACCTAGTTTAAGCCACCTTATCAGGGGCAGGGGGAGGGAGGGCAGCACAATGGCCTAAGCAAACATCTCTGAGAACAATTATTGTGGATTTTTTTGACTGTCACCCTGCAGATTCTGCTCTAAACTGTAACTGTGCATTCCAGGAACACAGAAACTGTTGTTCCAAACTCTTCCTTATCGCACTCACATTCACTCACTCCTTTGGCCAGGTCTCCCCACACTGTGCAAACTAGCTTTTCATTATTTTGAGATTCTCCTTTGGAGTCTACTCTCCTGGAAACTTTTAGTCTGGGGGTCCCTAGTGAAGCAATTCTCCTTAGCCAGACCCCAGTGGGAAACTGCATCCAGACTTGGCTATGGGATCAGGCTCTTCGGGTACAGGGTGGGTACATGGGGGCAGCCATCTCTCCATTGTGACCCCTTTCATCAGGACAGGCAGCACAGGTCCCTAATGAGCCAGGCTAGCAGGAAGACTGGTTCAGGGGAGAGTTCTATGGTGGCCTGAAGGGACCAAAAGCCCAGGAAATCAAAGCTGTCTATGAGGTGGGGCAAAGCCAGGAGGTAAATGAGCTTCTGGGATAGATGCTGGAGCTTGTAGTGATGACATATCCCTACTCAAGAGGCAGAAGCAGGAGAGTTGCTTGAGACCAGGAGTTTGAGACAAGCCTGGGCAACAGAGCAAGACTTCATCTCAAAAAAATAAAGATAGAAACTGGAAATGGAAGGAGGTTTGGGGGTGGATCAGAGCACGCAGTTGTGGTTTTACAAGTAAACCCAGTAAGTGTGCTGAGGTCTGCTGCATATGGCACAGGATGCGGAGCATAACCAGCTACCTCCAAGCACAGGTGGGTGGGGGCACATAATGTGGGACACCCGAAGAACCTCCACGGAGAGTAGCTGGGGCCGAGGAAAAGCACAAAGCTGTGCTATCAACAGCAGAGCTTGGGCCTCTCCTCCTGCCCCTGAGTGTGCCTCCCGATGCCCCTGCATGCTGAATGAAAACACCAGCAGCTCTTGCATGCCAGAGCCCATGGAAATGACAAAGCCCTGTGGATCCACTCTGCCCAGCCCGCCTCCCAGGCCTGCAGTTTGCTTCGCAGCCTCATATTGAGTTAGCACACAGCTCAATGGATTTTTATTACATTTAGAATTAAATAACTGAAAGATGGATACAGCAGACTGAGGGAAAACAGAAGTTTAATCAAAGGAAATAACAGAACGGGTCTGGTTCTAGAACAGCAGGATGTGCTGCACACCCAGCAGGGCCTGAGGGCGACAGTTCTCTCATGTTTCCTCTCTGAGCCGTTTTCCCCCAGCCTTGCGTCTCAGGAGCGTTTCCGGGGTGGCTCACTCCCAAGGTGAACAGGCTGTGAGATGGGTCGGAGCTGGGCTTTTGGGGCCCCTGCAGAGGTCAGAGGTCAGGGAGGGTGAAACTTAGGACTTCATCCCATTTCCTCAAGGCAGTGCCAAAGAAGGGGATTATCCAATATTTTTCTCCTGCCTGGGTCTCTAAGGGCTAACCCTGCTGAAAGGGCTTCTAAATTGTGGCCCAGGGTCCTGTAGTCTCAGTGTGGGTGATATGAGGAGAGGAACGTGAAGAGTGAGATCCCGGGACCTGGCTAAGCACAGTGACCATGGAGCAGCCTGATGGTGGCAGGGCCCTGTGGACAAGCAGGAGGAGGCCCTGTCAAGTAAATGCAAAGACCAGCCACAGTTCAGAAGGCCTGTGCCTGCGCCCCCTTCACCCTCTGTGCCTTTCCTCTTATTCACTGTGTGCCAACCCACAGGCTCTCTGCCAGGTGCTCTCCCTGCACGCATTTCATGCTGAAAACATCCCCCTGCCTGGCTCTCCTCTGCTCTCCCTACAGCCTCCACCCGCCTCCCCTCCTCAGGAAGTGTTTCCCGCCCCCTTGGACCTGCTCCGGCTCCCCTATGAACATCTCGCACCATGAAGTGGGTGCACCCGCTCACTACCTCTCCGGCTGCTGCTGCTCCTACTTGCCTGAGTCCGGTGAGACCGACACTCACATGGCCCATGAAGTGAAGCAGCGCGTCACTCACAGGTGGGAAGCAAGGGACAGCAGGTGTCCAGGATGCTGAGGACCAGGGTAGCTGCTGGGGCAGCCAGCATCTTGTCTACAAGGGCCCCACTTCCACCACAGCAGGAAGACCCTGGAGGACAGTCTGCCATGGTGGCAGATATTTTTAAAATGTGCCTTTGCCTATAGATCCCTTTGGCAATATCTCTAGATCTGCATCTACATCTATTCTTACACCCATCGTGATTTCTGTTTCTACATCTATAGTGTGGCCTCCTTATCTCTACAGCTTTTCCCTCTGTCTGAATCACTCTCAGACCTTGAGCAGAGATGGGCCCATTGCAGCAGCTGGAAAGGGATTTGGGTTTAGAACTCCAGGCACATTATTAACAGGACCAATTGACCGGCTCTCCAGGGAGATCACTGACACTTTGTTGAAGTCACAGATGATCCAGTCCCAATTAACTTGGCAGAGGTGGGCAGCTCAGGACAAGCTTGGAAATTCAATCCTGTTACTGGCTCCCGAGGGCTGAGCATCTTGCCCCACCCCCAGACACAGCCCTTATGCTCACAGCCTGAGGTCTCAGGAAGCACTGGGTCTTAGTGAAGCAAGCTCACCCCCAACTCCGATCTCCCTTGGGAGGTCCAGAATCGAAGCTTGGAGCCCACTCATTTCTTGAAAGAACCTGAGTCCTGTCTTGGAAGCAGCACATGGAGTGTGGAGAGGTTGGCTTGGGCATCAGGTAGATGGGGTTTGAACCCGGGGTCTGCCTGCCGCATCCTAGTTGTGCGACCCTGGCCCCTTGTTCACCCTCTCAAGCCCCCTAAGCCTTGGCCCCTCCCCAGAAAGTGGGGCAGGGAGGCTGGAGGGGCTGAGGTAAGACGTGAAACGCCAGCACTCCAGAGAACACCGTCAGTGCCCTGGGGAAAACATTCCCAGGAAGTGGCCTTGACAAAGTCTCCAGGCTTCTGCTAACCCCTGTCACAATGTCCCTGAGACACAGCCAGATGTGGCATTTTGTTTCTCAATAGGCTCTAATTTCCCGACATGAGGCTCCAAAGTGTCAACAGCATCAGGAATGCCGGGAGCTGGGGGGCACAGGGACAGCAGCTCTCCAACCCCTGAGAGCTCAGCCTGTCAAGGGACAGGAGAGAAACCTGGGGACCCCAGGTGGAATAATAACAAATGCAGATTTCTACCCAACAGAACTACCTGTGTTTATCCTTTCATCCAACACCCCACAGAAATGAAGGCAGATGCATTTTTTTTGACAGTATAAACCAAAGGCTGGGAGAATATAAGAGGAGATAATTATAGATAGGAGATTTCAACAAAGTCTGGAAGACAGAAAGCAGATGGAAGAGGAAGATTAGCAAATGAAGATATAAACGAAAGCGTTTGGGAAGGAACAGCCACACCAGCAGGAACCCGACCTGCCTAGCAGGAGCCCTGACAGACTCAGGACTTGGAGGCAACAGGTACAGGGGAAAAGGAAGGTCAAGTGTGGGCTGAAAAGAAGGGTTTGTGTGGAAATCTGTGTGCAGTTGTCCATGGTATCTGCGGAGGAATGGTTCCAGGATCACTTGAGTGCCAAAACCCTTGGATGATCAAGTTCTCTGTGTAAAATGTCACCATCCTTGCATATAACCCACATGCATTCTCCCTATAAGATGACTAGATTACTTATCCTCCTGCATACAGTGTGTATACCATTTAAGTAACTGTTATACCACATTGTTCAGAGAATAATGAAAAAAATATTTTATATATGTTCAATGCAGATACAGTTTTTAAAAATATTTTCAATCCATTTGTACTAGTTAGGGCTGTCTAGAGGGACAGAATCAACAGAAAATATACCACATTTCCCTGAAAATAAGACCTACCGGGAAAATACCCGTAGCTGGTTGTTACCATGGTGGTGGCCAGTGTCACACAGAAGGTCTTACCTCACTGTTCTCTTGCTCGGTGGCACCTCTGTAATGGCGAGTCAGCAAAGACAGCTTGATGGGGCTGGCATTTTGACCTCTAGTTTTGTTTTGTTTTGTTTTTATTTTGAAAAGAATACAACCAAACAAAATAAAAGAGTCAATCACAACAAAACAATGAACATAGTACATGACTTCTAAACAGGGTAAAAAGCAATCAATAATGGCTACCATAATGACTCTTGTTATCTGCAATATACCTGCCCATAGCATCAGGGATGAGTAAGATCAAACAAAATACAACAAAATAAAACCAGTAAAAAAAACAAAAACAAAACAAACAAAGCAGAACAATGTAAGCAATACAGAGCTTCAAGATACTAGTAAAACAGCAGTGGCTGCCATAACATTTGTTATCTTCAGAATAGTTGCCTACACCTTCACACATACTACAATCAAGCAACACAGAATAGAGTAAAATCAAACAAAACAAAACAATGAAAGCAATACAGGATTTCTAAACAAGATAATTGGACATCCTCGATGGCTGCAATTACATATTTTGTTATTTTAAAATAGCTTTTCATGCCATTGAGTATCATAAAATCAAACAAATCAGACTAAAATGAAACTAATCAGAACAATGAAGACAATATGAGTTTCAAATCATGATAATAGATTAACAGTGGCCACTTCCTTCCCTTTTTAGATAATTCCTCCCCTTTGACTTTCCCAATATGTATTGTGCATTTTGGATCCCACTAACTCCTTTAGTTTGTTGTATTAGGGAGACAACACAAAATTCACCCATGTGACTCTGAACCATTGCATCCATCAGCATGATCACCAGTTGCCTCCATCCACCTACAAGAGCCTTGAGATTATCTTCCTTTATATCTGAGTGGGTTTCCACCACATAAAATACCATGTCTTTCTTATCCATTCTGCAATTAATGGGCAAGCTACCCCTACTTTTTTTCTGGCTCCCTGTCACTTAGGGCATTGTTCTCTCTCCTTTGACTTTCAGTCTATGAATTTTCTTTCTAGTTAAATGTGTTTCTTGTATAGAGCATATTGATGGATCCTGTCTCCTGATCCACTTTGCTAGTGTTTCTTTCTATTGGTGCATTGAGGTCCTCTTGTACTGCATTGTTTCTGCCATACTATTTTCCTGCCATTGGCTCCCTATTTTTCCACTCCATTCAATCGACTGGCCCCACTTGATGGTCCCCCTCTGACATTGTTCCTGAGACTGTGGTCTTTTTTTCCTCTCTCTAAAATGTCCTTTAGTAATCTTTGTAGGGTTGGTTTGGTGGTCATCAATTCCTTGAGTTGTTCTTTGTCATGGAAGTATCTTGTTTCTCCATTAATTTTGAAAGAAAGTTTTGCAGGTTACATCAGTCTGGGTTGGAAGTTGTTTTCTTTCAGGACTTGCAATACTTCACTCCAGCTTCTTCTTGACTTGATGGTTTGTGTTAGAAGTCTGCCATGATTCTGATGGATTTTCCTTTATAGGTGATCTGTTTCTTTTCTCTAACAGCTTTTAATATTCTATTGTTGAGTTGAATTTCTGGGATCTTGATTATTATATGTCTGGGTGTAGATTAGTTATGGTTATGGCTAGCTGGAGTTCTATATGCCTCACTTATTTGGATGTCACTTTCTTTTTCCATGCTTGGGAAGTTCTCAGAAATTATTTCTGTAAATAAGGTCCTGATGTCATTTGTCTTGACCCCTGCTTTTTCACTCATATTTTTAATTCTTAAGTTATGTTTCTTTGAATTGTCTTGCAGCTGTTGAATTGTTACTTCCTTGTTATTTTTAAGAGATCTTTCCTTTTGCAATCACAAGCTGCAAACCTGTCTTCAAGGTTTGAAAGGCTGTCTTCAGTTTCTTTCATGTAGTTTTGCCAGTTTTCAATGGAGTTTTTAATTTCCTGGATATCTCTTTGAATCTGTTTCATGCATTCTAAATCTCTCTTATACTGTTCATTCATGGTTTCCCTCATTTTCCTATGCTCCTCTATTTTTTTAAATCTGTGTCTTCTTTAGAGATGCTTAGTAATCCTTTTATTATGTTTTTCATTTCTTCTTTTACCTGGGATAGAATTTCTGTTCTAATTTTTCTTATAGTTTCATGAAGTTGTTTCTTCACTTCAGTTGACACTACTTCAGACATTTCAGGTGTGCAACTCCCGATCTCCTCTGTGTTTACCTCTCCTGGACTTGCGCTGCTTGGATTGGACGCCAGAGATTTCCCTCTCCCTCTTCGTCTTGGCATATTTCTGATTTCTTCCACACATGAGTAGTGTGGTCCCAGGCATCCCGGTACTGCCCACAACTTCTCCTAAGTGAGACTGTTTGGCTTTTCTGGCCAGTGCTGGCTATGGACATCTGACAGTGGGTGCCCGTGCCTCTGCACTGAGCTGGGTACTGACCTACCTGGAGTTTGCATGGGAGCTGAACTGGCCAGGGCTTGTGAATCTAAGCTGGTTAGGAACCTATGCAACGTGTTCTGGAATGCACACAGGAGCGGAACTTGGTCCAAGAAAGTTCTGCAGGTCCACCCACAACCTGGAGCTGCCAGAAGAGGTCGGCAGGAGTCCTGGCCACGGGCTTAACCTGCCTGACTCCAAAATGGCTCCTGGCCAATCACTCTTTCCCGTAGGGGTATGGAGTCCCTTGCACTCACCACCAGCCAGCACAGATCTCTGTGTCCTCCACTCTCTTCCACCCCCACACCTCTCAGCAGAGACCTCTAGGGTTGACTGGGACCACGACCGTGACCATGACTGCATGTCTCCAGGCTGAACAGCTCTTCTGGCAGAGTGAGTCCGGCTCTAGGCTAAGGCGCTGCCAGCCACCACTTTCTTCTTTGTTTAAATTCTTCTTTTTATTCTCTCTGTGGGCTTCAATTCATATTTTAGATTCTTCCTGGGTCCAGGGGACCCACTTCCTTCCTTCTTGTCCTCTCCATGATGTGATATTCCAGCATCTGAACTGTTTCTCTCAGAGAGACTGTTTGCTCTGCTGCTTACTGTTCCGCCATCTTTGATGTTCTTGATCTCTAGTTTTTAAGGCTTATTATTTTCCAGTTAGGTCTTATTTCACGGAAGCTCAGTGTGTATAATATGCAAGGGAATTTATCACATAGGATTACAGGATCATGTCTGGATAGCTTTTAAACCTTTTATCTTGGCCTAAAGTGAAGCAGATGAACTTGGGGATCCCAGGAGAGATGAGGAAGAGGATTGCAGTCTAAATATTTCACAGAGATTCCTGAGTCTCATTTTTTGCTCCTGCTACATGCAACTTGTCCCAAGGCAAAATTAGAGGTCTCTTCCCTTGAGTAATTCAACTCTCCAGAGAAAACCCACTATCTACTGACATTGGCAATATCCAGTGTCAAAAACTCCTCATCCTCCACCTAAACACACAGAACAGCCAGCCACTCCAAAGGCCACTCTGAAATATGTATGTGAAGGACCAATAAACATGTGAGGAAGATCTCCAGTGTGCCAGGTACAGGGCAGGTATCACAAAATCCAAAGACAATGCAAGGAGCTGAAGGAAACATCAAAAGGAACTCCAGCGAACCATACAGAGAAATAAGAGAAGACAGTGTTCTTTATGGAAAACAATCAGAATAAGAAAGAACTCTTGGATATTATAAAAATACAATTGTTGAAATAAAATGTCAATAAAAGGAAAACTGCCAGAAAAAAGTAGAAAACAGATGAAAAACAGATGAAGTAGGAAATTAAAGAATCAAAGAGACAATAAAGAAAACAGATGGGAGGAAATGATTATTTGAAAAAATTATGAAATATTCCCAGAACACAGACCATAAATTTCCACGTGGAAAATGCTATTTGAAAGTTCATCATTACAAATTTTAAAAGATATCGATTTTGAAATTTGAGAACACCTAATGTGTCAACCAGCTTTCCATCACAATGACAAAATACTATAGTTGACTTGTGAAGAGGAAAGATCTACTGTGGCTCACATTTTGGGAGGTTCCAGCCCATAGTTGATGGCCCCATTGCTTTAGAGCAAGAGAATGTGGTGAAGGAATAGTACTCACTCCCTAAGCAGGAAGCCAAAAAGAAGGAGCAGAAGGGGCTAGATCCCACTCTGTCCTCTGAGGGTGTGATCCCAGTGACCTAAGAACTCCCCCAAACCCAATCCTTTAACACCTGGGCCTTTGGGAAATATTTAACATCAGACTACAACCACAGGAGAGGACCCAAAATACTTTTAGAGAGCTGAAAAAAGGCACAACAAGAGTACTAGGAACTAAATAACATAGGCTCCTCAGCATCAACACTAGAGGCGAGAAGGCTACAGAACCATGCTTTCAACATTTTAGAGAGAGGACAGTTATTTTCAACCTGTGTTATGGTTTGTGTCTAGGTGGCCCCCCAATCCTCATACAGTCATGAGGTGGCTGAACCTGGTGTTTGTGACTGGTTCATTGTCTAGTGCTGGCATTAGTGGTGTGGGTGCTGCATCCACCCAGGGGCAGAGCTGGCATACAACACATGGGGGGAAGGAGGTGTATTTTTTTTCCTCTTTTGCCTTTTCAGTCTTGTTGCTTACAAGCTGCCATGAATGGTCACCCCCTTAGCCATGCCACCCTGCCTTGGAGCCAGCTGAGTATGGACTGAAACTTCCAAAAACTGTAAGAAATAAACTTTTCCTTCCTTCATGTTCTGCGTCAGGTATTTTGTCTCAACAATGAGAGAAAAGTAACCAAGACAACCTGGAATTCTATATTCAGCCACTATCAGTAAATGTGAAGGTTCAATCAAACCATTTTCAAAGATTCCAATATATTGACTTCCATTGCATCTTGTCTTAAGAAACTGCTTCAGAAAGTGCTCCAACAAACCTAGATTGCAAACCAAGACAAAAGATGTGGGATTGAGGAAACAGGGTTCAGCCAGGCTTGAGAATACCTGGATGGCAGCTATGAACAGGACTACAGTAGAGCATGGACAGTTTGGAGCAGGAGGGAGGTGACCAGGAATGAAAGGACCAATACATTTGCTAACAGGTCTCACCATTCAGAAATAAGATCATCAGTCTTCTGCCAGACTTCAGGAGCAACTGAAGACAAAATAAGGCAAAGTACACAGAACGCTCAGTAAGTGTTTAAATAAGTCTATTATTAATCTGAGGATAAATAAAGGAAAAAAGGAAATACTAGATAATTAGGAAACATCAATAGATAATTTGATAAATCAAGATTAAATAAGAATAAGTACATTATATATAGAGGCAAATGCCAAAAAAAATAAATTCTGCAACTCAAAGAGTGCATTCACTTTCTATAACTCTGTAACAAACATAACACATATTCAGTAGCCCAAAACATCATGCATCAACTGTCTTCATTCTGGGGGTCAGGCACAGCACAGGTGAGTCCCCTGAGAGACTCCCACGGACACCAAGGAATCAGCCCACCACAGCCATTCTGACCTTGGGGCTCCACCACAGAGGAATCCTCACCCAATGTCATCAGCTTCCCAGAGGCCATTGCCATGTGGACGTGTAACTGAAGGTCCCTGCTTTCTTCTGATTGGCTGGATGACACCTTCAGGCCTCTGAGCCACCCACAGTCCTTAAAGACTTACAACATCATGCTAGTTCCTTGCGGTCCCAGCATCATTCTGATTTTATTAAACCCACCAGGAAAGCCTCTTGCCCTGGCTTGCTTCCACTAAGATAGAGTTGTAGCTGGATGTGGTGGTGCCTTCCTGTAAGCCCAGCACACTGGAAGGCTGAGACAGGAAGATCACACATTCAAGCCTAGCCTGGGCAACATTAGTGAGACCTTGTCTCAAAATAAAAAATGAAAAAAGCTGGATGTCATTCAGTATGAAAGCCATGTGTTCAGTCTTCAGTACCAGAAAAGATGGAGCCTTCTGGGCTGGGGATCTAGCTCAGTGGTCTAAGTGCCTGCCTGGCAAGCACAAGGTCGTGAGTTCAACCCCCGGTGCCGCAAAAAAA
>RJWT010046183.1:0-11502 GCA_004365215.1 Cuniculus paca | reverse complement strand
GAGTAGCCTTTGTGTAGCACTGGGAGTTGTCTTTAGTCCAGGGCCCAAGGACTGCAGTGCGCTGTGTGCGAGATCAAAGCAGAGGTGCCAGGCAGTTCAGCGAAGTCGCCCTGGGGGGTGGGGGCAGCCAGCAGTGAAAGGCTTTTCAGACTTTAAAAGACATTAAAGTACCACTGCCTGGAGATGTGAAGTGTTTAAGGGGCCTCTTAGAAAGCTCCTTTACACCAGAGAGAAAGCCAGGGTAAGACTCCGAGAAAGAAGCATTCCTGCAATGAAGTTCTGCTTTTACCTCTTTCACAAGTCTTGAGAAGTCGAGGTAAAAACAACTCAAGTGAAAGTGTGAGATCCCTCCACTCCCCGGAGAGAGCCACAAGCCTCACTCCAGCAGTATAATTGCTTTGGCTTTGTGTTCTTTGTTCATTATTTATTGCGTATTCTCTCAGTGCCTGAATGTGGTGGAAAGCAATGTTCAATTCCCCTTGCAGGGTCTGTGTTCTCCGTTCGGAATGGCTCACGGGTGCCAGCAGTGGGGAGTGACCCAATGAAACGTCACAGCAACCTCTCCTGCAGGCCCGTGACCTGGGACATTGGGCAGAGCAGAGCCTAAAGGGAAGACGTTTTCTTTCATTCTCTCTATTTCTGTTACAACCTTTCTAGACCTGCTTCTTCCGGGCACTTGCAAGTAGTAAGCAGAGCCTCCTTTTTCAGCAGCGTCCCCTCCTGGCCTCAGGACACTCCGGGTCCCCTGCTGCACCTCAGGACTTGGTGGCAAGCACACAGATGCCAGCATTAGACAGAGCCTGGGATAAATTTTCACAGGTTTCCAGAGGCAACTGCTAGATGCTTTTAAATAATTTAGATTTAAGGCCAAGGGTCATTGCTTTCAGCAGTTCTGGCTGTATGCAAGTCTTGTTCTCGTCCATACCAAAACATTTAAAAATTTGTTTTTTTATTTATTTACTTACATATTTTAAAATGAAAAAAGAACAAAAATGGTGATACAGAATTTCAAAACAACTTAATAGGAGATTAGCAATGGTTAATACATTGCATAGTGTTATCTTCAAAGTAGTTGCTCAGATTACAAGACATAGGCATGAAAAAAATGATCAAACAATGAAAGACCAACCCATTCTTTTTGATGAACTGTTTGATCCAGCTATTCCTCTTCTGGGTATTTTCCCAGAAGAATTGAAAACATCATACTACAGTGATACATGTGCATCCATGATTATAGCAGTATAATTTGTAATAGCTAAATCTTGGAAACAACCCAAGTGCCTGTCAACTGCAGAATGGGTAAAAAAGATGTGGTATTTTTATACAATGGAGTACTACTCAGATATAAAGAAGGATAAACTTGAGGCTTTTTATAGGTAAATAGATGCAACTTGAGACCATACTCATAAGTGAAATAAATCAGACTCGCATGTGTAAGCATCATATTGTCTCTTTAGTGAAACATTTTTTAAAAATAAACACGTATCGAGTCCTATCTATAGGCAAGCACTGGAAATACAAAGCTGAGAAACACACATCTGACCTCGGGAGTAGGATGAAGTTTACAATGCAGACATCACTAGAGTGTGGTCAGAGAAATCAACACAGATTGGGACCTGCAATTTACAGTGTGGGCGTGTAGGGGAGAGTAACCCACTCTGCCCTTACTTAGTTGGGGATAGGAGGAGAATAGATGGTACAGGAGCTCATCATACGGACATGACGAGAAGGTCATTCCACACAGCAAGAGCAATGCGTGGACCAAGACACTGGAGGCTGAGCCACTGATGTATCTGAAAAACAGTAAATACTTGAGAGAGGGTATAGTATTTATTTCACTTCCTATATTTCTTAGGATTTCACTCCAGCCTTTGTATTTATAATCATACACTCACAGGTTTGCAGTGGTTAACTCATTTATTTTTTCAATGCTTAATGATTTCAAGCACTTACTATTTGTTAGGAGATGCAGCAAGTTTGATCCCATTGGAATAGTCACATGTCATAATTACGGTCATCGTCTTTGAATGTCTAATAATAGTAAAATGAATTTTTCAAAGTTATCTCTAATGCCTATGTGATTCTGTTCCAGGATCTTGCACAAGGTCATCTAATGACACAAAACAAAATTTGAAACAGCTCCATGTCTGTTTTGGCATCAATCAGCATCAACCTGATGAAAACTTTTTCCAAGGGACTTCACAGGAGACTGACAAAATAATCGTCAAGTATTTTTATAAAAAGATATCCAGTAATAATGAAAATATCAGACATTACAAAGCTCTTTTGAAAGTCATTATTTCTAATCAAACTGTGGCATCTTTTCAGCTAAGACACACAAAGGCCATAATCCAAATATAACCGCTTTCCCATTTCCCAAGGAGCCACGGAATCCTGCCAAAAAGGACCTGAGAGACTGTTCCTAGCTCTCGCGGAGCAGAAATAAACAGCTAAGATATCACTCTCCCATGTGTGCAGCTTTGAGATGTTAATGACTCCTCAGGTTGTGTCAGCCTGACACTGTGGGAATGACAACTAATGATAAGTTATGTATGTTCTAGAGATACAGAAATGATTCGTCACCATGGCAATGGTTATCACGACTGACTTTGTTATTATTCACAATATGAGTCTCTGCTGTCCCCCTCTCTTTCTTGTTGCCCAGTCCTGCCCCCTATATAAGATACACACTTTTCTTGCAGTGCCCGTCTCTACAGAACTAGATCATTAGCTGGCTGCTTATGCCTCATGAGAATCTGTGCAGAAGGCTCTTTTAGTGATGGATGTTTCTTTGTATTTATCCAGGGGAATAGAATAGAAGGTCCCTGCCTTCCATATCCCAAGTGTTGCGTGGGATATCAGTTGACCTGAGGTTACTCAACAGAACTCAGCCGAAGCTATGAGCCTCACTCTACGGCTCCATGCCCAGTGATCAACTTTGCTACTGTAAAACAGCAAATAAATAGCACCTGCTCACTTGTTTTGCACCCAACAAGTCATATGCATTGTAGAGAAGGAAAGGGCAAAGATAAGGTCCACACACTCCACAATACCAGCTAATTCTTTTTAGCAAATTAAATCTTGGCACAGTGCTCTATCGTCAAGGGTGCTTCCTATGTGCCTGTTTTTCCTCAATTTGTTTATTCAGTCATTTAGTTATTCATCTTTGTGGCTGTTAATTGTGATATGTAATTTGACTGGATTAAGAAATTCCCAATTAATTAATAAAGCACATTTCTGTGTACATCTGGATGGGTCATGGAGGCATGACTTTGGGAAATATATCTAGTGCCTGAACACTTTTTTCTAGCAATGTTTTTGTGCTGTTTTCCCCTGCCAGGAACTAAGCAGTTGTCTTTGGCCATGCTCTCCACCGTGATGTTCCTGTTTTCAACCCAGTTGACCATGGACTAAATCTCCTGAAACCATGAGCCAAATAAACATCTCTTTCTTTAAGTTGTGGGTGCCAGGTGTTTTGTTCCAGCAATGGGAACTCCAACTACTACAATCCTCAATGCTGATTTATTTAGTTATAGGTGTTAAGCACTTTGTGAGTCTCTAAGGGAACACTGATAAGTTCTGTACATTCAAACTTTAGTGTGAAAGGAAGGTATATAAACAGAGAGCTGTAATTTAAGGGAGATCTGCGCTATGATTTCTTTCAAACTGAGCATCTACTATGGGCTAAACATTATTTCAGAGGTGGTGAAACTTTTAGAGACCAAGTGCCCCAAATGCAATCCAAAACTCACATATTTATTGCAAAGTGCCAACATGGCAGTTAAACCTGAATACAGAGGTTTCAGTTTAGAGAAAAACAACTGTTATCCTGTGCTCAACGGCTGGCGTGACTTGGCTCATGTGCCAACAGAGGGCTGTGCTCTGTGTGCCCACTGCAGCACAAATGCCAAGGTTCTCTACCACTGCTTCAGACAATATGAAGAAACTCAAAGTATTTAATAAAAAATGTATTAAGAGAAGAGAATATGTTAACACAAAAGTGTTACAAGACCATCAGCAAAAGCATAGGAAGAGTAAAAGAGTCCCAAGTAGTAGTTAAAAGCTTTAGTTAAGGACAACCTGAAAAATTTTGCCAAAAAGATGACATCTCAGTTCATTTTAAGAGATTTTCAGGGATTTCCACCAGGACTGTTAGAAAGGGACATTTTAGTATGTGAAAGACATTTTTAACTCTTGCAGTAGATGTGATGGGAAGCAGCAAATATCTTCATTTTTTTCCTTACCAATGAAGAAGAAAGAGAGGTCTTAAGAAGCGGGAAGATGGAACCATAATTGTGTTTTAGAATAATGTCATGGTGGAGCAGTAGAGGATGGATTACAAAGACTGTCTCCCTTCCTTCATCATGAAAATTTGCCCAAAGGTCAAACAGCCAATGAGCTGATTAAGAATGATTAGAATTTTCCTTAGATGATTTTACCAGAAACCAAGGGAGATATCATTTCTCTCCTGTTGCCCTGTTAAGTTGGGTTCAGCACCATCTCCTGCTCAATGGAGCAAGTCTGTCTGCCATAAAAACAAAAAAAAAAATTAAGGGAGGGATGAAAAGAAAGAGGGTGGACAAAATGAATTGGAAGAAGGAAGGGGAAAGACATGAAGGAGAGAGAGAGACAGAAACACTGTGGATCCTGCTGAGTCTGAAGTTAACTCCACATTTGTCAATGAGTTCTTTCCAGTTTAAATGATTTGTGTTGTGTTTGTCACTCTGGGCCCTGACTTATACAGAAAAGTTGGGATCAACTAATGAGTAGAAATTTAGCAACCAGAAGAGATTATGAACGGCACTCAGTGCAGCCTCCCAGCATTGGTAAATGGCCATTGTCAGTGACTTTACAGGGCACTGTGAAGGGGTAAGAGAGTGGAAGGTAGTGTTCCTGAGATCCGGGCTGGGAGCAGGGCCAAGATGACCTTGAAGATCAAGGAGCTCTGACCTTCTCCCGTAGATAGCTCAGCATTTCCCAAAGTGTTTCAGTGAAAGACCTATTAACTAAAAAATGTGTTCTATCAGAGACCAATTTTTAAAAACTACAGCAAAATGAATAATTAGGAGAGGGCAAAAATATACAAAATGGTAGCCCAATGTTTCATTATGAAAATAAACTGACATTAAATCACTTTCAAGTAATTATCTGATTGCTCTCAATTTCTGTTTATTTTGTTGTAGAATAAAAATAAATTTTAGTTCAATATCAGTTCATAGGTTACACTTTAACACTGGTGATGATGATAGAGAACCGCTGAAATATTTTAAATGTCAGGATATAACTCAAGGCTTCTTACAATGAGTATATCCAAAGTGTCTAGATTAACAAACAAATCTTTAATGGTGCATTGCAAGCTCTGCTCTGAATCATATTTTGTCTACAATTTTCTCAGAATGTTGCTTGAATATCATACAGAAAACATGCCAATAAAAGCTCATGACACAAATTGTCAGGTTTAAGTAACATTTCGAATGATCGAGTTAGGATTTTATCTTTGTAACTGTTACAGCTACCCAAGAATTAAATGAGCTAACTTGTGGTATGTTGGCTTCCTTCTTGACACTGGCAGGAGAGAGCAGTGGGGTGGGGAGTGGAGAGAAAGAGTGAAAGAGAGAGAATGAGAATGAGAATGAGAATGAGAATGAGAATGAGAATGAGAATGAGAACCAGACAAGCTTTCTATGGGTAGAGACAAATTTGATTTCAGTTTTGCTCTTGGTCAGCCTGATTGGTAAGCCATTAGCCAATCAAGCACAAAAAGAAGCAAAGGAGAATGTGCTATCTTATAAATTGTGAAAATTTATTATATGAAATGAAGTCATCCCTGTCACATCCCACTAAAATGCAGGAGGGAGCCACAGGAAAGAGGGGAAGTGCTCCTGTCTTGGATGCTTGTCCAGGAGCTATCACACAGAATCAGTCCAAAGAAATGATCCACTATGTTTTTAAGACTCTGTTTACCTAGGAATTGACGTCAGCACAGCCAGCTATGTTGCTAGGGCCAGCTTTATTTAGTAAGCACTGTCACTGGCCAGTCAGAACTTGACAGCTCGTCCATGCTGCCACTAAATGTTCATTCGAAGTAACTAGTATAGATTTCTGGGAGTGAATAAAGCCCTTCGAACTTTCCTTTGTTTCTGAGGTATACCAGATGTCACTGTGGCCTGTGCGTGTGTTCCAGATTGCAACTGTCTTCTTTGGTCCTGAGTGAAAGTTCTTTTCTTAGGGATTTGTGTTTATATTTTTATTTGGGTTCAGCACAGTCTTTCAGGTATATTACCTAGGTATGTGTGTGACTTGAGAAACATGGACAGTTGGTCTGTACCATGTTACCTGGTTCTGTGAAATAGATTGTCTTCTAAGTTTGACTTTCTATGTTTGTTTCAAAATGGCCCCTCTGCAATGTATTTTTTCATAAGAATTACAACTTATTCTGCAATGTATGGTCTATGTGAAAAATATATATTTAGAAGATCAAGTAAATACCTGCAAACTCTAGAAACTGAAACAAAATATTCTTGCAGTATATTTTGAGGAGATATTTTTAAAACTCAGCAAGTAAGAGGAAGGATTCTCCACATGGGGTTAACACATATCCTTCTTCTACAGAACTAACAATTCAGAGAAAATGATCCCTCCCCCTTACTCCTCCCACTACTAAAGGCTGACTGATTTCCTCAGCTACAAGCTGTCAGATGTATTTTTGGAGTCATCTTTGAGGATGATCTTGATTGAGTTAATCAATCAATTTCCTACAGTGCTGATAGCCTAGCTTCTTGCTAAAGATTTTGACAGGAAGGTGCATAATTAAACTCGTATTGCCCTAGAATATGCAATTTATTTTTCAAAAATTTTCAGTAACTAGAATATCTGGGAAGATTTTCAGATACATATGGCAAAGAGTCAAAAAGTGATAACAATCATCACAACCTAGTTTTAAATGTTGGGTGTTTACTATGGGTAGATGACACACTAAATGCGGAAAACATTAACTATGTTGCCTGATTTAATTCTAACAGTGACTCTGTTAAAAGTACTTTACTGTCAGTTCCTTTCCTGAGATAGAGAAACTCAGAATGATGTACACAGAAAGATCAGGTAAATGACTCTAGGTGGAAAATTAAAATCTAAGTAGAAATGTATTGTAAATTGTGTAGACTGGAAATTGTGAGGAAGTATCTGAATATAGAAAACAGTTTCAAATATGCTATCATATGCATATTGATCAGCATTGAGTAATGCATGCATATTGATCAGGAACAATTATTCAAATATGTACAGAACTATACATTACTTTTAAAAGATAAAAGATTTAAAGATAAGCTTGGAAAATATATAAGTGGAACTGATATGATTCTACTAATATCAGAGTAACTATTTGGGGCCAAAGAGAAATGTCAGAGATGTAGAACATTATTATATAACAATGAAAGGACTAGTTAGTCAGCTATATATACAAATGTTAGACTTTCATATCTTAACTTGTTGAAGATGCCACAGCAAGGGTTTTGTATCCTAACAACATAGACTCAGCAAGTATAAAACAATAATTGAGAGAATTATAAGAAGAAAGAGGTATATAATAAATGCATAACTGTAATAAGATATTTAGCACTTCTTTTTTTGGGATATATCTAGATTAAGCAATCAAAAAACTAGAGTGGATCTAAAATTGAACAAAAAATAAGATACAGATTTTTAACAACAAAATGAAATAAAATAAAAACTGCATTAGATTGATAAGCGAAAATTCGCACATAGTACATTTGATTTCATAGTAACCATTTTCTAAGATTGAGCAAACATTAGCTCACAATATAATTCTCAACAAATATCAAAGAACTCATATGGATCTCATTCCCTAGCAATAATGCAATAAAATTAGAATGCTATTACAAAAATGTAGTTGGAAAAATTTAAGGGAATGCCTACATAATTCATGGGTTTTGGAAGATAGCATATTTGAAGCTGAAAAATAGTAAAACCACTACATGTCAAAATTTTATAAATACAGCTAACTCAATGTGTAGAAAAAATGAAAGGGTGACATCAATGAAATAAGAATATAATGTACAAGTCAAGAGAGAAAAAACAGCAAATACATACCTCAAGGAAATAAAAAGAAAAAAATAATGATGAGAATAAAAATTGTAAACAAACACACCATAGGGAATTAACAAAAGTAAAATTTATTTATTTATCATAAAAATGCACTGAAGCATGTTAGCCAAGATTTACCTAGACAGTACAGAAAATCTTTATAAATAAGATTTGTCACAAAAAGAACATACGGTATTGAAAATTCAATAGCCACGGAAAAATCGCAAATGAATGTTACAAATGCCATTATGTCAATACTTTCAAAACTTAAAGAAACTGAATTTTTTTTAGGAGAACAGATTTAGTTCAAAGTAACTCAGGATGAGAAGGGAAACTTATCTGACTTTATAAATGTTAAGGAAATTGAATAACTACTTTAAAGTCATTCATTGTAACTAGTTACATAAATTATTAGTTCAAAATATGGGGAAATATAGAAATTTTCATGGAATAGTTGATCATCATTTTATAAAAATCATTCCAAAATATAAAATAGGAGGTAAACCTCCTTCCAATGAGTTGAATAGTGGTTCTCCACATAAGTGCAAGTCCTTATACCTGAATCTGTGGATTAACTCAATATGACCAAAGAGTGAGTATTACAAGAGATAGAAAACTATGTGATTATCCAAAGGACCTTGAGAGGAGGAGCTTACCGATTTGGGGGCCCCTGACAGCAGTCACATATGTCCTTATTACAAGACAGAGATTTGGGACAGAAGAGGAGGAGACCACATACACATAGTCAAGCATCAGCATGCTGGGACCACAAACAGAATGCAAGGCAAGAAACAGACCTCTGGTCTTTTCCTCTGTGGGAGTGGGGCCCTGTCACACCTTGATCTCACGTCTAGCCTTCGGAATGGAGAGGGGATACATCTCTGTTGTTTTAAACTATCGATTCATTATGGCAACACAGAAAACTAATACTTCCTTCCGTGCCATTTTCAAAGTGTAGTAAAACTTGAATCCAAAATGGAACTATGAAAAAGAAAAACATAAGTTAGAAAAATTCACTTAAGAATATAATACAAAAATTCCAAAGACAATATCAAATTACTAAATTCAACTTAATATAAACCCATTTCTGTGTAGAATGTATGTGCACATAACAGGTACGCTTACTTTACGGTTTTCTTTCACCTTTTCTAATACACACATTGGGAAACTCTGCGATGCTTTCGGTGTATTTTTGTGTACATATTTGTAAATATATATGAAAATTTATAAGGTACCCAAAAACATATAGAAGCGTAGGAAACAAAAATAATTTGTGAAATAGTTTAAAAATATTTCACACCTGAAATATATTCGTTTTTAGATAAAAGAAAGTCATCAAGTACACGATGCAATGAACAAAAAGATTCACACCAAGGTACATCACAGAGAAATTTTAGAGCCACGAGGACAAAAAGAATATTCTATGTTTCTAGGGCAAAATGAAAAGGAACAGCCAAAAGATTTTATCAAAGGAAAGGCTGACAACTGAAAGGCAGTGAACGAGTGCCTTCAAAAATCTGAAGGGAAATTATTTTCAAGTTAATATTTGATACTGAGCCAAACCTATAGGTAAACATCAGGATACAATGAAGACATTTGGACATGTAGCAAATGTCAATACATTTATTTCCCCTGCAACTTTTCTCTAAAAACTACTGAAGAATATGCTCCACAAAAGCTATAGAGAAAATCTGGGGGAAAGCATACAATAGGTATAATAATCTGAAGATCAAGCACGAAAGAGGAACAAAGGGAATCCCCAAGATGATAGAGGCCAGGATGACAGCTGTGCAGACAAGGACACTGGTCCAAAATGCATGGGTGTGAAAGAAGCTCAGGAATCTATCTCCAACAGCGTTGCTCAAAGGGTGGTCTCCGAATTGACAGTGCCGTTTGGAAATTGGTTACAAACACAAACAGCCTCTATCCCAGAAACTCTGAGGGTGTGGCCAAGCGATCTGTGTTTTAACAATTCTACTGAGGGATTAGGCTGCACCCTAGAATTCAAGAGCCATCGTGCTACAGGTATTGGTGATTGATTGAATGTGCGGATTGAAGGCAAAGAAGGTTAATAAGGATTGTAAGTATCCAACCCGGCCTGACTAGGATAATGTCTAATTTCCAGCTTAAGCAAACGGGCAATAAAGAGGAGAATAAAAGTCAAGATACACAATGTGCACATGTGAGTTTTTTGTTTTTTTTCAAGTCAGGTCATGCTCACTACCCACTGATACCTGGGCAGAGACCACTTCCATTTTGAGTAATCTGAACAACTGAATTTACCTTTAAAGCCCATGGACATGTTGAAGGTTCTACAGTGTCTTCCACCATTCTAACTTCTGTTGAAAGTCAATTTTTGCTTTATTATCCAATAGCTGCAGAATCCAGTGTTCTTTATGATACTTATGCAGGGGAGGGGGTCTGACTTGTTGAAGATGCCACAGCAAGGGGTTTGAAGAGGAGGGACACTATGCTAGGGACAAGAAGCAATCAACAGAACACTGGTCTTCCTTTTTTCAGCAAACTGTCTTGGGCCTTTAGTCTTTTCTGGCACAGTACACTTAGGTTATCAAAGAATAAGACATTTGTGAATAAATGATTGGTTTTTGTGACTGACTTAGGTTTTAGATAACATCATTTAAAATAATTGTCATTTTTAAAGCCTGGTACAACAGTGTTTGGTTTACTTCTTTCCTGGATTACTGCAATAGCTTTCCAAGACCTAGGCTCAGGCTGATTGTCAGTGTCAGATTCATTTTCTTGAAGCACCATTTGCCAATTAATGCTTCTTCCCTTTTTCTGAAGGCAACACTGAAATGAAGGAAAATTTCATATGTCCCGGCAGGCAGGGAGTATCCCTTGAAGGAGGTTTCTTGGGGAAATTTTAAAAAGAGTCCATTCTCAGCACTTTTCTATGGCTTTTACTTATTTGAAAACAAATCCATCAGGAAAACCTCAAGGATGACTGGCTAGAAAAGTGCTTTGGGCTTTGCAAACTTCAGCCTTTGTGGATGAAGGAAGCACAATGCGAAAGTGTCGAGCAGACAGTGCTTGCGTTGGAGTTGAGATGCAGCAGGTAGAGGCCGGTCACAAGGAGGAAAGTAGAATGGACCTAGCCATGCAAGAGCCCAGCGCTGTACTGACTGAGAAGCAACACACATGCTGTCCAAGGACAGTAAATGTAGTTTTCAAGGAAGCAGGCCCTGCTGGGTGTCCACAAGCCCTGCAGACATCGGGTGCCATCCCAGTGCCCCTGTCGCTCCTCTTCATTAATGATAGGTATTGCTCTATTGACAGGAGCCTGGGCAGTCTGTACACCTGGTCCTCCCATTACCTGCAGTCCCTCCATTGAAGCACAGAGCTTATGCCAATCCCTCAGGCTCTGTTCCATTCCCCACC
>RJWT010046182.1:0-11504 GCA_004365215.1 Cuniculus paca | reverse complement strand
CCTTGAAGTGTTGCCCCTCTGCCATGCCACCCTGCCTTGGAGCCAGCTGATTATGGACTGAAACCCCCACAAACAGTGAGATAAATAAACCTTTCCTTGCTTCATTTTGGGTGTCTGCTATTTCTGCCAAGCAATGAGAGAAAAGTAACCAAGACAGAGACAAAAACGCATCAGGGAGGAAACCCTCTTTTTGAGATCATTGCCTTTGAAAGGGAATGCACTCACTGGACCTGAAATGTACACTTGGATTTATGGAGAAATTCTCATAGACTCATGGAAGTCAAAGTTTGTCAAATGCCGCTAAATGAGAACTCACAATAGAAACCTCAAAACTGAAAACCACAGTTATGTGGTTGGGGCAAAAACTAGTTTCGAATAATCAGGGGACTAGCAAGGAAACAGGAAAGAAGAGGCAATGAATGCCAACAACTCAAGCACTTTGCCTGTGAAGGGATAGAGATTGATGGAGAAAGAGTTGGCAGGGGATTGGGAGGGGTATTTCTTTACAGATAAAAAGACTGTTCAGTTAAAATACTTAAATAATGTAATTAGTAATGAAAGATCAGAAAAAAGGAGGGAGTTGATAAGGTGAAAAAGTCTCAAGGGAAAATCACTTAGTTGTCACTGTGGCTAAGTCAAGGTCAGAGCATGGTGCTTTAGTCTGGTTCCTAAACCTGCATTCCCAACCAAAATGACACAAAAACTGAATGAGAAGTAGAGACCATTAAAGCATTTAAATTCAGGGAAGTCATATTATTTTAAAAATATCCCTTGGGTAGATGTGAATTTATAGACAAATGAGACATTTTCAGACACACTACAAAAAATTGTTTTCAGTGGGTGTGGTTGCTATACTGGTTAGCCAAATGCATAGAAATATTAAGAGACATGAACATTGTGCAAGGCAATAAATACACTTTGTTTTATGTCTTCACTGGAAATAATTTGTATTTATTCATAAACAGAAAAAGTCATAAATTATAGATGACGAAGCTTTTGTCAGGATGATGTGTGCATTATCTCTATCTTCTTAAATCTTTTACAAGCCTTATTCTAGCATGCACAGCTGCTAAATCATTATCCTCTGCCTGAGTAATTGTTGCAGATGTTCCTACTGATTAATAAGGAACAGCTATATTTATGGTGGCTTCAGCATAGCACCCACACCGTTGTTCCTAGGACAAAGGACACTATGTGGTGATGCTAGAATAAGACTCCTGGTTACTGAAATTATTTGTTACTTTAGATCTGAAGAGCTGGTTTCTTGCCAATTCCGCTTTCTCTTGAGCACTGAAATGATTGTACCCTTACTGCACACACAAGAGACATCTTACAGGAGGAATATTTCCACATTTCCTTCAAGCATACCAAATATTGCACATATGTTTTTCTTAAACTCAAATACAAACACCTACAGAATGAGTCAAGTTCTGAGGTTGATTTTAAGATATATAGCAATGGGAACCTTATTGTATCATTATGAGGAAAAAGGAATTCTAAAACCTTTCTGTTTTTTAACCAATATGGCAGCTTCCTCTAAGTCAGTGTTCTTCAGTATTTTTCTTATCACTGACACAAGAAGAAAAAATAAATATTGAGGAATACAATTTTGTCTAACAGTGTTAAGCCACAAATGTTTGAAATATGTAAGAAATTTTTGCCACTTGAGAGAACAAATTTGACCCTTGTTGTGAACCAAATTGAACCAGAATGGACCAGTGGATTAGTCCAGTGATGAGTTCACAGCTGACTTCTTGTTAGGAGGTGAAGTCTGGTAGGACTTTCATTCTTTCTGCTTCCTGAAGCCATGCCAAGAACTGCTTGTCCTCTGCCATGCTGCCCTACTATGGAGCCACCTGACTGTGGACTAAAACCTCTACACACTGAGCTAAAATAAATCTTTCCTCTAGATTATGATTGCCAGGTATTATGTCTCAGTACTGAAAAAATAACAAAGACAACTTCTTTGAGGAGATCGCTCCTATTTAGTAAATCATTTGCAACTAAAATTTATGGTCAATAATTTCTAGGGATTTTCTCTTCACCAATATAATAATATTTTGAGGATGGGATTGCAGATAGTTTTTGATCATATCTTCCAGGTATAGACTGCTGATTAAGCATAGGGAGATATGCAGAATCTGTTTCTCATACTCTAGAGAGGGAGACTGTATAAAGCAAGTAGGGGTAAGAGGGAAATGAGATTGGAATAATGATGTAAATACCAGCCATTGTATTCACAGGATGACACCCTTATTATTAATTGTGTGTACTTGAATAAGTCTGTTAACCTTCTGAGCCTCATTTCCTCATCTCTACAGGAAAAAGAGCAACAAATTTTCAGTAGATTTAAATTTAAACCAGAAATGAGACAATACAAATAATAGCAATTTGAATATGCCAAGCATCCTGTAAGCACGTACTATATAACATATGTAGCAACTTCAGAGCAAGGGAAGGGTGGCAGGAAATGAAACACTCAGAGCAGTGGAATTTAAGAAAAAGCATATCAGAGGTTGTGATGTCTACTCTTCCAGTAGGTCACAGAGCTGGAAAGTAAGGAAGGGAAGTGCACCTCTCTATGCAGCCATGCAAGCTACAGGGGTTGGGAGCAGGCTCTGGAAAAGCCTGGGACACATCCAGCCAGAAGGGCTGTGTGGAAAAGACAACTTGGCAGGAATGAGTTCACCTTTGTTCCAAGGTAGAAGGAGAGAGGCTAGTGAAAGTATCATTGAGAAATTATTAGGAATACATAAAGTGACACAAACAAGGAAGAAGCAATGTAGTTCAGCAATGTTTTGATGGAACCTGGTGTAAAAAATGTTGTTTTCCATAATGTTAATCAGGAAGTGAGAAACTGACAGTGTATGGTTGACAACAAGGTTGTAGCAAAAGCAGCAGCTGCTGTAGTCTGTGGGGATCCCTTGTGGGCACTGAGTTTAGCTGAAATCCCAGTGAGCTCTTCCAACCCAGCAGTTTAATCATTTAATCCAAACCCAATCCTAAAAGGCTGGCACGCTGTCGTCTATCAAGCAGCCATCACTTGGCAGCCATCACCTGACTTTCGCCTGTTGGGCGCCTTCCTGTGTTATTTATTTTCTATGTCATGGGCTTGGTTTGCTGGCATAGTCAATGCTCAGCATAATCCCTGGATTTAACACTCCTGCCTGAAATAAGGATATCTATAAATTTGGCTGTCAGCATTTCCAGTTTACAGATTAAGAGTCTATGAAAGAGGAGGAGACAGATAATTGTCATCACTGGGTAGCAAATGGGCATGTTTAGGCAAAGCTAACAGTTCCTTTGGCATCATGCAAAAGGACTGAGTAAAGCTGCCCAGGTAATAAAGCAAGTATGTGCACCTGAGTAATTAAAAATTTGATGGCTTCTGAAATGCTTCATGTATCATTCTTTTTCCAGAAATAATAGTTTCTGTCTGTAGTACTCGCTTGGATATAACTTTGTACTTCTGGAGGAGGGGAGGGTAAAGTAAGAAAAGAATTTATTGATGAATCGAGGGACTTATTCAAATCTTGCAAAACCAAAGTTAAAAGCAGGAGAACTGAAAAGGAAAAAAATGTTCTGGGAATAACAGGGACCTTTTCTAAAATTTGGGAAATGCCTTGTAGAATAGTGGTTAAAACAGGACTCTAGATTTAGATATTTGTGTTTGAATTCTAGCCAGCAACTTAATGGCTATATGAACTCACTCATTTACTAACCCATTTTTTCAACTGTAAAATGCAGTTTGTATTTGTACCTGCCTTCTCCTCATTGGGCTATTGTGTTATATTTATTGAATAGAATTAAAATGATGAAATGGCTAGATATATAAGAGGCATAGCAGAGATGCTGTGAATGAAATAAAGATTGGTAGTTTGGAATCTTTTTGCCACTCTGTGGTGAGATTCCTAGAAATCCAATGCACAGTGTTTGAGAACTAGTGAAATAATGTACACTATCTACAATGAATAGCAATTAAATTTATATCAACTACTTAAAGCATAAGTTGAACATTGGAAGAATTGTTGAGATCTGAAGGAAGCCAGCATGCAAGCAGTTAATTTCATCAGACAGCGTGCTTTAAAAATACTCGTTAAGAAGTTAAAGGGAGAATGTAAAGTTTGTACACCATCATACTATGCATTGAAGTAGAAAGATTTTGAAAATTCTTTACTTCAAAACTTTAGTTTGGTGGACTGAAATGATCATAAAATGTTGCCTCTTTTACTTCCTAAATCATGACTCACCCAATTATAAATTAGGGTAATTGGACCAGGGACTTAGCTCAGTGGAACAGTCTCTGCTTGGCAAGCATGAAGTCCTGAGTTCGATTCCCAATACTACTCCCCCCAAAAATTAGGGTAACCACTTTTAAATTGTCTCCAAAAATGAATAGCATTAGTCATGTGCTTTAAAAAAACCAATCACTTTACAATGTCTTGATTAACTGTTACCTGATGATGATTTTTAAATCTTATCTTTAAATAAGTCCAAATCTAATCAGGAAATGTACACTTCTAGTCCAATCATTTAAATTTGAGCTATTATTACTTAACCACATTTTCAATCTGTTTTTCACAGTAAATAGAATTAGAAGTTAGAGATTTTAAAAATTTCTTCTTTTGTGAAACAAAGGAGCATGCCAATTAAAAGGACAATTCATTATTATTATTGAGGTAATATGATGTAGTGTATACACAGAATTCACACTTCCAGGTTCAGAGTCTGAACCCACCATTTGCCACTACAATATTATGGGTAATTTTTGTTAAACCCCTTGCCTTTTCAATTTCATTACCAGCAAAATAAAAATAATAATGGTACTTGGTGTATGGTTGTTATGAGATTTTAAAAGAGGTAATATATGCAATATTCTTAGAGCAAAGCTTAGCATATAACACATGCTCAGTGTTATTCTGATAATGGCTAGTTCCATTAATTTGACCACATTATCATTCAATTATATTCCATTGTATACACATGTAATTTTTTATATATACTATATTTCCTTTACCCCTTCATCTGCTGATTCTATCCTGCTAATAAGCATTTATGTTGATTTCATAACTAACCTATGGTGAATACTGCTGCAATAAACATAGACATGGAGGTATCTCTTTGATATGCTAATTTCATTTGCTTTGAATATGTATCAAACAGTGAAATATTTGACTCATATGGTAAATTCATTTTTAGTTTTTCAATGAACTTTTATACTGTTCTCAATAATAGCTACATTAATTTATATTCCCACCAATACTGCTTGAGATTATCTCCATTTTTCAAACCTTCACCAGCATATATTATTATTGTTACTATTATTCTTATTCTTTTTGATTACAGCTACTACAACTAAAGAAAAATAATGTCTCACTGTGATTCTGATTTTCACTTTCTTAATGTTTGCTGATTTTAAGTTGTTTTTAATTTATTTGTTGGCCATTTATGTATCTTCATTTGAGAAATGTCTATTTAGGTCATTTGCCCATTTGTTTCATTGAATTTTTTTCTTCTCTTTTTTTTTGATGAGTGTTAAATTTTATACAATTTTGATATTACTTGTTCATCAGATGAATTGTATCCAAATATTTTCTTCCATTCCACAGGCTGTCTCTTCATTCTGTTGATTATACTCTTCGTTGTTCAGAAGTTCTCAGCTTGCTAAACACATGTTTTTCCACATTTGGTTATGTTGCTTGTTTTTAGGGAACTAGCTCCAAAAAATGCCTTGTACCAATATTTATGTGTTCCTCTTAAGTTTATTCTTATACTTTCATAATCTTAGGTCTTATTTACATCTTGTTCCATTTTGAGATGATTTTTGTAAATGGTGGAATATAGAATTCTAGCTTTATACTTCTGAATACAGATATTTTAATTTTTCCCAACATTATTTATTTATTTTTAACACTGTTTATTGAAAAAAAAAAGTCATTTCTCTAATGCATTTTTGGCAACTTTGTTTTGGATGCCTAGATTTACTTTTAGGTTCTCTGTTCTGTTCCACTGTTCTCTGTGTTAGTTTTTATATCAGTATCTATTTTGTTTACCAAAGCTTTGTTGTATCATTTCAGTGTAGGTATTGTGATAGATCCAGATTCTTGTCCTTTTCTCCCAACTGTGTTTCGGTGATTAAATAGCTTTGGTGGTTCTTTGGAAATTCAGGAATTTTTTTAATTTATGTGACTAATTTCATTGATATTTAGATGGAAATTACATTGCATCTACTAAATCTGTAGCTCATGTTGGTTCATATGGATACTTTATTCTTCCAATCTATGAAGATTGGATGTTCCTATTTGTGTGTCTTTCAGTGGCATTTTCTAATATTATTTTTAAATATCACTAATTTCTTTCAATTAATCTATTTCTTGATATCTTACAATTCATCATTGTAGCTATTATTGATTGCTTTCTTGATTTCTAATTCAGTAAGTTTGTTATTATGTACAAAAATGAGTAATTTTTCAAACTCCTCTTATTCTGGTCTTGTGTCATGCAACTTTATGGAATTTATTAACCAGCTGTAACAGTGTTTTGTTTTTTTTTTTTTAACATAGTCAAAGGGCTTCTTTAACTATAGTCATGTCATCTGTGGACAGGAATAAATTGATTTCCTTTTCTTTTTGGATATGTTATATTAAATGAAATAACACAGGCATGGAAAGAGAAACACATGTTTTCACTAGCAAGTGGAAGGTTAAAAAGGTAGTTTCCTAGAAGTGAAGAGTAAAATAGTCTTCATTAGGGAAAATGAACCTAAAGGAAAATAGGATATGGGTACCAAAGTATAATTACAAAGGAGGAAAAAGTTCCAATGTTCTATATCACAAGTTAGCTAGAGTTCATGACAATATATCTCCTATAAAGAACTAGAAGAGAAGAGTGAAACTTTCCAACTTGAAGAAATGATTTCTAAGGAGGCAGAATTGCTAATTACTTATATTTGATTATTACATATTATATATATGTATCAATCATTACACTATACCCAATAAACATGTACAGCAATTGTGTCAATTAAAAAATAATAATAAAGTGAAAGAAATAATATTACTTTCATTTAAATTAATATAACTTTAGAATATATTGCTTTCAAAACTAGTAGAAAATTGAAAGTATTTTTGATAAGAATCGTAAGAGAAATTATATTTTCAGACAAAGTTTGAATGATTCAGTGGATGTTAAACAATTACTCTTTCTAAAGTGGTGCAAAATAAACTAAAGTTTAACTCAGTACAAAGCATCATAGCTATCAAAAAAACCTATTCACTTTTCAAAAAGAAAAACTGACTAAATTAACATCCTTAAGAGCCACTCACACATGATTATTTTTCTTCTAAACTTGTCCACAAACTCAAAGGAAAATGAACACTGCAGTCATTACTGGGACCTTTTCCCAAGAATCAGAACTGTTCAAACTGAGAGAGAAAAGACTTTGAACATATTGAACAAGTGCTGTTCAACATTATAATACAAATATAGTACTAATTATGGAGTTGACAGTATATTTCATAAATCAATCTAAAGTATTCAAACTTAGAATTGAATTTATAGTTATAAAACAAATAATCCAACAATTTTCACTGACTGGGTCTGTCCCAACCCTCTGAGCCTTATGCTTATTACAAATCGGCTCAAATAAAACACTTGAACTCAGTACACTCAATCTGTTAAAACTGTGGTAGCTGACCATTTCATTTAGAAATATGTATTTTTTTACAGATAGACACAATTATACTTTGTCTCTCTGAGAAGCAAAGTATAGTTCTTTTCCTATAGTTAAACCATCTATCTTCCAGTTTTATTCATTTTTTTAAAAAATGTATCTACATTGACTGATAAAAATTAGGTTTCTAAGATACATACTTTCACATATTTGTATTAAACTAGGATTTATTTCATCTGTTAGGATGAGCTAAAGTTTTAAAAGATTCAATGACAATGTTAGGTCTACATTAAAAAAGTACTTCTTTTAAATTGAAATAACAGTTGTTTCAGTACATTAGTATATACATGACCTAACAACAGCTATTTTAGTAAATGTGACTCCAACTACATCTAAATATATTATTTAAAATCCACATGAAATTCTGGAACAGTGCATGATATCTACTATGCACAGTGAACTTATACACATTAAAATAGTTTTTTAGCACACTAAATAGTATTAAAATTCAAGTGTTCCATTTTCAATCGTGCATGCAGATGGGCTGATGCAGAAAAAGGAAAACAGGCATAAGTTTAGATAAAGACAAATAAGGTTGACAATTCAACTTTATTTTGCAATAGTCAAAACACAGACATTGTTTAACATCAGAAAAAATAGGAAGATGCGTAGTACAGCTTTGGGTATAGCTCAGTGGTACAGTGTTTGCCTGGGATATGTAAAGCCCTGGATTGAATCTCCAGCACCACACACACAAGAAAGAAAAGAAGGGAGAGAGAGAGGGAGGAAAGAGGAGTAAAATTAAGTTTACCAAAAAGATCTGGTCTTTACTTTCATTTGGGTTAAAGATCATTTTTAAACCCTCGGAATGTTATGCCTACTTAGAACAGTTTTGTTTACCCTTGGGTCTCAATAGATAATGGGACAATGTGATTTAGAGTGTGGGTTGGATACTGAGGTCTACCATGTGAATGACCAACTAAGTTGGAAAGACAAAATACCAATAAAACTCTAGACATCAAACTCTATTTTGCTTATCTTGTTGACAATATTTTATAGGTTTTGTCACAGATCATTGCTGGGAAGTTGGTAGCACTGTCAACAAAAGGAGTGGAAAACTGGAATTATATCTATGCAATTCCCCCTAGATTCTGTTTCATGTATCACTTATATCTGTATCTTTTCACTGGAATAAACTGTGAGCAGTAGGATGGTAGAATTTAGTAAGTCCTGTGAGTCCTATCATCAAACATGAAAATGGTGTCCAGCATGCCTTTACTTGCAATTAGTATCAAAAGTGAGGTGGGTTGGGGGCTTTTCTCTGCTTGCCAGATTATTTTATGATTTTCTTCCCTTTTCCATGCTAAAATCCTGCAGGCCTGTCCTAAATTTCAAAACGTAACCTTCATTTCTATTTAATATATTATATCAATTTCAGACATAGATATTTACTAATGATCTATGTGACTATAAGTTTTGTTTATTATGCCTCAGTATACTATCAAACATGATAGACACTAACGGTTTTTATTTTATTCTGTGTTTCTTTCATAAAGTCAGAAGCAAAGACTTGGTTTGAATTATAAGAATCAGATTTATTCAATTTTAGCAGCAAATAAGAGCAAGAAACTCTTTTTCTCATAAAGTGGTTTGAATTTTTGATGATTACTAATTTACCAAAATATCTTTTCTACATGTTTGTTTCAAGAAAGCATTTTATTTAGCCTTCTGAATTGACTATTTTTGTATAAACAAGTATTTAGAAACAAAATTCCATTGTTTTCTTTTTATACACTATGTTTTACTTTCATAGGCACATAACATCGTTTAAAAATAAATGCTACTCCTTGTAAAAAGGACCAACTTCAAGCTAAGTAGATTTTATTCCTTCACATTAGGCTTTTGGCAACTAAAATAAACACTTCATTGATTTTATGTCATCATCTCCCAGACAAGAAAACAATGAGCAAATAACAATGCAAGCAGCTTAAAAGTCAGTTTTTTAGCAAGACAGATCAGAAATAAAAGAAGTAGACTCATTTCTTTTGAATTATTTCATTTCTACATTTTAAAAATAATTACAAATTTAGAGTTTAAAGTTATTTTTGTACGCAAATAATTTTAAAGAATTTTTGGTATCATGCTTCTTAGAATGTAGTTTTTAAAATACTTACAGAGCTGAAAAGATGTTGGCAAAGATTGACTTCTTTGGGAGGTTTTAGGAAGAATTCATTTCCCAACTCTGCCTCATCCAGCTTCTAGTAGCTGTGTAACTACCTTCTTTGGACATTACCATCTTCTTTCTTCTTTTGTGTATATAAAATACCCTGCTGCCTACCTACTACAAGAATATGTTACTGCAGTTAGAGTCCCAGAAAATACAGGACAATTTACTGACCTCAAGATTCGTACCCTAATATCATAGGTAAAAACTCTTTTATCCACATAATGTAACATTCACAATTTCCAGGGGTTACAGTACATTATCTTTCAGCCAATCTTCCTTTAATAACTTTCAATTCCAAATCTTTATAAAAATAATAGCATTAACCATTACTTTTGTGTCCATTTAAGTGTTATTTTTTATAATTGTGTCTGTTTTGTGTGCCTTTTTGTTGTGAAGGTTTCACATGAGAAATATTTAAGTATCTACTAGGTAAGTGAAATATAAATTTTATTAAGGAATAGTTTTGAGAATTAGAGGTCTATGTAGATATACTTATCTCAGAACCTGGTTCTCAAATTATTGCTTAATGAAATAATGTATTTTACTTAAGAGAGAGAGAGAAAGAGAGAGATCTTCTTTAATCTAAGGAACAAAATAAAAAAGACTTTGCTAACATTGTCCCTGAAAACACTAAGTAAAATGTAGGAGAAATAGTTTTTATCAATATGAATAATCTGAATATTTACCAATATTCTTACCTCAAAAAATTTCCTTTCCTTGTTTTCTTAAGCTCATTTTACATATGTGAATCTACCTTTTGATTCTTTAAATTACCTTTCCAAATTTGAATTAATAAATCTAACAAACTTTGGTAAAGTTCAAGTTGTATGATTATGATTTCCCAATCTATAGAAAGAGCTCTACTTACCTTTACAAAGGTAAAATGTGTTCAAAAAGATTGTGCCGTGTAAGGGAAAGGAGGTTTATTTTCTCATTATCATTAAGGACTAAATATTTTGTTGTTTCGGTATTAAACTATCATGGTTAAACTTATACCCACTTGTGTTTGTAGGCCAGATAAAGTAGGAGACTGGAAAAAAGGTGCAATTTATGCAATAAAAATGCCACGAGAATGAAAATCATATGAAAAAGATGATATTAAGTGCTTTATGTCTATTTACTTTTCTACATAGCTGCCTAAAATGATGGCCAATTTTTATCCCATGGAGATACTGTAAACATTTATAATCTTTTTTTCTTTTTTTTTTGCAGCACCAGGGATTGAACTCAGACCTTGCGCTTGCCAGGCAGGCTCTTAGACCGCTGAGCTAGATCCTCAGCCCTGGTGTTTTTGAGACAGGGTCTCACTATGCTGTTCAAGCTGGCCTTGAGCTCACTGTGTAGCCCAGGCTGGTCTCAAACTCACAGTGATCCACCTGTCTCAGCCTCCCGAGTGCTGGGATTACAGGCTTGAGCCACCACACCCGGCTAACATTTATAATCTTATGAAAATAACCAGCACAAATATTTCAATGTGGAAATGCTTCCTTTCTGAATAGGTTGATTTAGTAGTTGATGTTCTGAGGGAATGCTTCAGAGGATGTCTTTTAGTGCTTAGCTAAAATACTAAACCAAAAAAGTAACATTGCAATCATCTTTGTGAAA
>RJWT010046181.1:0-11504 GCA_004365215.1 Cuniculus paca | reverse complement strand
ATAGTTACTTTTGTCCATAGTCAATGGCAAGGCCCTCTTGGCCACCTTGCAGGTCCCCTAGTAAACCTTTCTTCTTTCTCTAGAAAAGTCAAAGACCACCAGACACCAACCCATCAAACCTGTCAATTAGGACAGTGGCAAAATGGCCCACTGTGAACATGGAGGAAACTCTCTGCTGTAGCAGTTGTGAAAACACATCCGTTTGGCATCTAAGGTCAGGGCATCATCTTCCTCCCTGTCTGAATCTTCTTCCTTGGCAAACTTATCATAATGATGGTTACAGTGACCTGGTCTTTTCGTGCTTCAGGTACTCACATTGGCAGAAAGCTGAGATGTCAGGGTGGCCACTTTTTCCTGGGATGATTCCAGTTCCCTACGAAGCTTCCGGATTTGCTGTGAAAGGAAGAGAAAGGCAAACTACTAACGGCCAAGGAAGTAGATCTGGAAGGAAGACACGGTGCAGTGGTGTTAACAAGCAGAGGCAAAGGCTTTGGACCCTACCTCAGATTGCATCCTCTCCTCAGCCTGAAGAAGGGAGCACAGGAGAGAGGGAGAGAGAGAAAGGAGGTGTTACTATGGAAGGACAGAAGCCAGGCTCCAGTGGCAGGGCAGACTTGAAGCTGCTCCATTCAAAGGTGCAGAGAAAGTGACCCTTACTGGCCTCAGCTCAGCCCTAAACCAGGGTTTTAATAAATGATTTTTCAGCTGGGATTGGTGGTGCATGCCTGTAGTTGCAGCACTTAGGGAGGCTGAGGCAGGAAAATCACAAGTTCAAGCCTAATTTGCTGGGCAACTCAGCAAATTAGCAAGACTGTCTCAAAATAAAATTTTAAAAATAATTTCTCTACTGTTTATCTCCAGCCAACTTTGTCACTATAGAGAAGGCTAGGAAATGAAACTTTGGTTGGTCTGAAAACTAACCCTTACTGATAGCACTCTGAGGGAGTAAAAAAATGAGAAGTAAAATAAACCTAAGAATCAAATTCCTGAAAGCCAAATGCTGGGCACAGTGGCCCACAATACACCTCTGCTCAGTTCTGCACAGTGAAGACTCTGGTTTCTAGAGTCTCAGGAAATTGCTGAAGTGCTTCCCACTTACCGTGGCACACAGAAGGCTCTAGAACAAGGGGACTCTCATTTTCCAAATGAGGGGAAGTTGGTGGTGAGGCCAGAAAGACCACTGAGGACCAGAGGCACCAAAACAAGTGCTCCAAGCTCTATGCACCTTCACCCTCCCCACCACTGATCCACTGGGGTAACAAAAGAGACAGCAGCCCCACTCCTACCCAGTTACTCAACCAAAGGAGGCCCCAGGGAGCATGGGACAGTGGGGGACGGAGGGAAGGCAGTGCTCTTACTGAGGAGTACGTGGAGGAGGCACTGGAGGCCAGGGACAGCACGGAGCCATGAACTGGAAGGGAAAGAGAACACGAGGGGTTAGCAGGGGCTCCAGGGACAAGGGGCTCCTGGAAGAGCCCTAAGGCAGGAGTCTGGGTTCTGATTCTGGAGGGCATCTGCAGCAGACAGAAAGAGCAGAACAAGAAACCCAGCCGGTATCCCAACAGCCCAAAGCAGGCAGGTTTCCGGGGCACTGTGGTGCCCAGTAGAGGCAGCCTTCTCTCATCTACGTTCTCTGGCAGCCTGGGCATGGCAGTCCCCTGCTCAGCCTGCTCTGAGGGGCGCGGGGCTTCAGCAATGAGGTTTTCATGGGCAGTTGCCATCTCACCTTCCCAGTCAGGCAAGTACTTAAAGCTGCAGGAGCGGGGAATTTCTTGTGAGAGTTACTCTGAACAAATACTGCAAATCTACCTGTGCCTCGTTTTGCAGGGCTTGCCTGGGGGTCCCTCGGATGAAAAAAGTGTGTGAGTGGGGAGTGCTCATTCTGATTACTCCGCAGAACCCCGCGAGAGAGAACTAAAGTACACTTTGGAGGAATGCCTCCAGAAAGGAGCATCCCGAAAGTGACAATGGGAGGCCTCACATCCCCCGAGGCCTGATCTCCCACCCAGTCACCACTGCTGACACTCAGATGACCTTCCCTGAAGCTAATCTTTGGAACATTCTAGAAAGAGGAATGAGATGCCTAATGCTTTGTGAGGATTTAAGAGCTGCCATTATCTCCCTGGGTCTTTTCTAAACTGGAGAGACTGTGGGAAGGAAAGACTGCTGCTAGGAGGAGGAGGACAGAAGCTCTGGTTTTCAGAGCACCCTGAGGGGCACCATTTTCTACTCTGGAGTTCCCTCCCCCAGCCCCATGAGATGCTTCATCCCAAAGTCCCAGTGCTAGATGGCACCACCCAAGGTTTCTGGGCCCCCAGACCCTTCAAAGGTATGGCAAGAGAGAACAGAAATGGCCCAAGTCAATGTCCTGTGAATCATGTATGTGTGTGTGGTGGTGGCAGTGGCGGCAGTGGAGGTGGTGGTGGGCGAGGGGGACCCAGCAGAGCTGGAATGAGCGTGAACCGCGCTGGCATGAAGTCTCACCATCGTCCGTGGGGTCTCGGAAGGATCCTGACCGAATCATTCCCTTGGGTCTCTCGGCCAGGGACAGGGTGCTCCCCATTTGGGAGCCGCTGTACAGCTCGAAGGCCGCCTCGTGGGTGGGGATGCTGTTGGAGCGAGTGATTCTTGGCGTGGTGGCCGCAGTGGGACTCACTGGAAGGACAGAGGGAAGGGGGACAGGAGAGGGAGAGGGAGGCGGGAGAAGAGGCAGGGTTATCAGCTCTCTGGTCCCTTGGGGGACGGAGCACCAGGAACATGAGAGGCAATGAGGAGAAGGCAGGAGAGGAAAGGGCAGGTGGGCAGTGGGAGTGTGCAAGCAGCTGGTGGTTAGGAGTGGGGTCCCTCCTGGGGAGGTCAAGCCCTAAAGGCAAAGGACCTTGTAGTCTGGAATAAGAACCTTCCTTCAACCCTGCCTGCCTAGGAGGTGGTGCTTTTGAAGGTTAGGCTGGGGGCCTGGCAGCATTCCCGAAACCTTCACATCGCTGGGATGTGCTGATGAAAATGGATGTAGTGGTTCTCTAGAACACAGCTGGCAAACTGGGAGGACTGAGCACTCACATCAAGATCAAATGATGACAAGGAACCAGCTAGAGAAGGGGGCCAGGCTGTGGGACCCAGGGGACTCAGCATCATGTTAGGGGGCAAGAGCCCCCCCCCCCACAAGTGGTGCCAATCTAGGCCACTTTAGGCCAGCTCTAAAGCATCAAGAAGCTTTCTCTGCCCAGTCTTCCCCTGGCTTGAAGGTCAGACAGAGAGCGGGCAGACGTGTCACATAAAGCTGCGGGATCTGCTGTGAAGCTGAGCTCTGCTGAATCCTGTTGATCTGCAGAACCTTCCCCTTTCTCCCTTGATGAGATTACACCCTTTTAGGGTCACCCCCTCGTGGAGCTCCTTAGTCTATGCTTTTGCCTCCACAGAGGCAGGCAGATGCCTACTCTGTCCATAAAGGCCTGTGCAGAAGGCTTCACACCTCTCTTGTGGCCCCTTTGAGTGCCTTGTTCTGCAGCATGAGTGCCTTTCCTCTTGTTTGGACCTCAGTGGAGATGGAAAGCTAGCCAGACCGATCATCTATTAAAGAGCCCTTTCCAGGGCAGACAACCCTCCCGAGGCAAAACTGACCCTGACTCCTGGTCTGTCCTCAGAGTCCCCACAGTCACTGCGCAGGCATTTACAGGTCCTTGTTTTAGATTACCTGCTTTCTTTCACTTGGCTGAAAGCGATGGGTTTAGAGAGAAGCAGGAAGCAAACAAGACCTGATGGCAGGCCCTGCCCCAAAGGAGTTCTCAAAGAGCCGAGCCTGGCACAGCACTTTCCAGAGTCAGGGTGTCTGCTTCTGTGCCAGAGCCAGGCCTACCCCCGAGGTCTTGTTCCCTCCCTGTCTCTGCGTCACCAAACCACTTCCTTCGAGCCCAGCCTTTTCTTCTCTCTGGCTTTAGAAAGGGTGTAGCCAGGACAGGTCTTAGTCAGCTCTGCCTTCAGGGCTAGGATGGCTCCGGAAGGAGCAGTTGGGGAACTGAGCTTTCTGGGTTTGGAGGCCGTTCCCATTCTGCTCAGTCAGTAACCCTTCCCCGCTCCCTCCCCACCAGCCCTGCATGTGAGTGCTGCCCTCTCAGCCGCTGGCAGCTTGGTCACTGGTCTGATCTACGAGCTTCGTGGCTTTTCCATGTCATCATCCAGACTCTCTGATACTCTAGGACCCTACAACTTGTACCTGGGGGCAGCTTTTCAGTTTAGGATCTTGGAACACCTCACCTTTAATCTTGAGCCAAACTGAGCCACCATGAACCAGATAGCATGAGTCAAACACGAGATGGAGCCCCATGGTCAGCTGCCCTGCCTCACCCTGCAGGGTGACCCCTGCTTCATCCCATGCCACAGTGAGCAACCAGCAACACTGACCTATGTTGGTAAGCTGGCCCTTTGCGCTCAGGGACACGGAGAGGGCAGGGGGGGAAGGCAGTTCTGCCTGGTCGTCGGATTCGGGCAGCCCACCAATGGTGTGGGAGTGCCGTCTCTCCTTGGTCTCTTCCTGGGACTGAAGCTGGTACCTGTGGGAGGCAGCAGAAGAACTCAGTCTGGGCCACTACAGAGGGACATTGGAGGCTTGCTGACATGGGGATCCGAGCCAGGCTGGACCCAGGACAAAGTGGGGCAAGGAAAAGGGGGAGCAGTCAGCGCTGCCTGCTCTGCAGTGTCCTGGGATGGTGCTAAAGGACCAGCAGGCACTCTCCAGACAGCTCCTGGTGGTGGTGGAAATAATGCAGAAGGCATGAAAACGTTTCCCCTGGTGCTCAGGGCACAGCAATATGGCTTCAGGCCTGGGCCTTCGGGTCATAGGAGACCCCACCCAAATGAACAACTCAAGAGTTGCCCTAACAGTGCAAGACCAGTGTAGTGCCCGCCCCTTGCCTTGCTGAGGAGTCCCAGAGCCACACTGTGAGGGAATTCCAGAGAGGAAATTTAGCCCAGATTGGGACAGCCCAGGTGGGTACAGGGAAGCGCATGATTGTCTACTACAAGCTTGTTTGCTCGCTGTCACCAAAGCCCACTTGCTGTGAAAGCTGCTCACACGATGGCAGGCTCGGGCAGGGCACTAGTGGCGTTTGTACAGGACCATGCACAAATGAGCATACGGCACTCAGACTGAGCTCCTGTGTGGAGCCTGGGACAAATCAAGTTAGGGCTTTTTATATGGACCAGAGGCCCCAGGACAGGGAAGAGAACACATTTAAGGGTTACCTGAGCCCTTTCTTGGGAAGGGTGTTCCGATCTCGCTGATTACTGTGAAGATGAATAAAGAGAAGCTTGTAAGTCCAGCCTAGAAACCAGTTTCGGACTATGGCCCTGAGGGATGCACGCTCTGGACACATGACACCAAACTGTGAGACCCTTTATCTCCATAAACAAACTAAGAAGACAATTGCAGCCAAGTTCTTGCTTACAGCTTGGGAAGTTTATCTGAAATGTTAATTAGACTTTTTTCTCTGATTAGGAATTAAGGTATAGTTGGCTATTTATTGACTGATTGATTGATTGTCTTTTTGAGACAGGATTTCACTATACAGTTCAAGCTGGCCTTGAACTCCCTTTGTATCCAAGGCTGGCCTTAAACTCGAAGCAATCCTCCTCCCTCAGCCTCCCAAGTGCTGGGATTACAGGCATGTGCCACCACACCCAGTTGGCTATTCAAAAGTGGTATTATGAAAGGGGAAAAGCAGGATGTGATATAACAAATGATTTTGAACAAGAAAGCAAAAGGGCTTTGGATGACACATAAAATGAATTATGAGATCTTGGATAAGTTTTTCAACTTTTTGTGCCCAGGTTTCCTCCTTTATCTCATGGGAAGAAAACAACCTATATCATGGAATTGTTGTGAAGCAAATGAAATTACTTAACACCTGTGAAAAACTTTTGCAAGTCACAAAGTGCCAATCACAAATAGGGTGGTATTGCTAATAACCAAAGGAGCCTAAGGCAGGAACACAGCTTAACCCTGCCCTGCATCCATCCACCTACCTGTCCAGCTGTCCAGCCCTAGGGCTTCCGCTCCAGGTCAGCTCTTCCGTTTCTTCCTCTGGGGGTGCAGCAGGAGCAGCAGGTGGGGTGGGGATAGGAGAACTGCCGGGGAAGGTACTGGGCAGGCTCATGGGCATCTGGAGAGACTCCATGCTCCTGTGCAGGCCTGAGAGTTTGGGGTACATGCGAGTTTCCTTGGGAACACTGAAACCGCTCATTAGCTCCAGGCCCTGGGAGAAGCTGGCTGAGTTAATATTGAGGATGGGTGCCGGACTCGGGGTGAAGCAAGTAGGGAGAGGGCCCGCAGTTGCTGAGCTTGTAGCATGCAGATCTGGGACCTTTGATGTGTGGGTGTCGCTGGACGACGGTAGATCCAGACTGTTGGAGTTGACCTTGTCCAGATTGGCTAGTGAGGGTGGCTTGACAAAGCTCTTAGCTGTGGCCCTGAGAGAAGTGAAGATAAAGTAACATGTTTAGGATAATAGAATTATAGAGCAAGGGACAGTCTTGCTCTAGTTTCCTTTCTGGAAAGTACAGAGACTATCCTATAAGTATGTAAGTATAGGCTCATCCTAATGCTGTTAAGAAATTTACTGGAAAGAAATCAGCTACCCAACTTATGACACCTTCAGTATTAAAAGGAGACAATATATGCATGTGGGAAACACAAGTCAATTTATATACAAAAGGGTATTTGTGTGGAAAGAAATACAATAAAACCACCTATACAAGAATCAGAGATGGGTTAAGTGTGGATCAGGGAACAGCATAAGCAAAACAAGTTTGGAATACAGTTTTTCTGCTTTCTTTTCCTTTTTTCCCCTGCAGTACTAAGGATTGAACCCAAGGCTTTGTACCTGCTAGGCAAGCACTGTACCACCAAGCCACATCCTACCTAACCAGTCCTTTTTATTTTTTATTTTGAGGCAGGGTATTGTTAGATTGCCAGGGATGGCCTTGAACTTCCGATCCTCTTGCCTCAACCTCCTGAGTAGTGGGATTACAGATGTGTGCCACCGAGCCTGACTTGAATACACTTTTGAAAGATACTTGGCATGCAGAAGAGGGGAGGGGAAGGACCATGCAAAGGCCTACAGAAGAAGGGGTATGCAAAAGAATAGCAGAACAGGCAGACGGGAAGGTAAGTGCCCATTTTGGGTACCTGAGAGGGGTTGGTGGCAGCTCTGTAAGCTTGGTGGCTGGGGCATGGCTTGCTTGGTTCTTGGGAGTACTCTCTGGGGAGCCAATGCTCTTCAAGGAGATGGTGTCTGAGTCCAAGGCCACAGCCTTGGCTTTGGCCTTCTCCTTTTCCCGATCCGTCTGATTGACGGGAGCTGGCGCGCTCCGCCCACTGGCAACCTTGGAGGGCTCCTTCAGTCTGGAGGGGGTAAGGCCCGCTTGCTTGGTGCTGAGCAGACTGGGATCAATGCTGCTGCTCACAGGGCGCGCTGTGCCCCGCCCACCGGTCACGCTCATAGAACTGGACTTGGCTGGCCGGGGTAGGCTGCGGTATTGGATGTTGGACCGAGCTCCGGGTGCCAGGAATCCGGGCTCAGCACTATTGGACACATCTAAGCTAGTCTTGCGTCCATTGACGGGTTTTACGGGGATGCCTGAGGACTTCTGGATTTTGCTGAGAGTGGCTGAGCCACCAGTTTGCATGACGGTGGCTGTGCCTGTGGCAGGAGGAGGCTTCTTGTAGCCAAAGGATCCCGAAGTGGAGGGGCGAGCAATGCCTGAGGGGGGCTTCTTAGCATCACTCAGCCGGTCCCGGCCAGCATCGGAAGAGGAGCGCTGTAGCCCAGTATTCTTCACCACAAGTTTGCCCTTGTCTGTTGCTTTGCCTTCAGGTTTACCTATGAGGGCAGAAAATGAGGGAAAAACAGCTGACACTGACCAGTATCTTTCTTGGGGGTGGGTAGTACTGGGGATTGAATCTAGGGTCTTTGTACTGAGACACATTTAGCACTTTTAGGTATTTTTTAGATTTTGAGACATGGTCTCACTAAGTTACCAGGCTGGATTTGAACTTGCAATCCTCCTCCTGCCTCAGCCTCCCAGAATGCTGGGATTATAGGCATGTGCCACCATGCCTGGCTTGACCAGTATCTTAAAAAAATCTTTTTCTTTGTATGGAAGAAGGGAACATTGTCAATGTATTGTAGAATTCCAGAGGCCTAAAGATGTTAAGCAGGTATTAAATAAACTGATGAAGTTTCTTGCCAGAAGGACTCTGGGTGGGAGAGGTAGGGAGGTGAGGCTTTTGTGTGTTTTGGTTTTTGCTGTTTTCTGCTCCCAGCATAGGATGACTTATATTAAGATGGCACAGCCAACTACAAAGATGATCAAGAAGGAGGTTCACCCAATAACTGGTCTAGGCAGGGAAAAACACACAGTGAGGCCATGTCCACTGAAAATTAGAGACTGGAGGGAAATGTTGAGTAAGGCTAAAGTGACCCAAGGGGCCAACTTTTGGAGCACTACAATCGCTTGCTGCTACCACTTGATTTATTCTTTCCCTAGGCCCTCCCAGGGATGGCAGGCAAGTATCTTGTAAAAATAAGGACACAGACTAAATGTCTTGGGAGAGGAAAGAAAAAAACTAATGGGAAGTGTTTGCAGAGAGGTCAAACTAGTCTCTGAACACAACGTATTCTCTCCCTGCTCCATCTCGCATCAGCGGTGTGATTTTGGCCCAGCCATGCTCCCAGTTTGGGTCTGCTTCCACACGTGTGGAATGGAGATGATGAGACCCATTCTTCTGAACTCAGAGGACTGTCTTGAAGACCAGAGAAGACAATGTATGTTAAAGCAATATGCAGAGGTTTGCTATCCTCTTGTGGGTTAATGGCCATTAAGAATAACAACCAGACTCTTGTCCCTGCCTTTGAGGGCACTCACCTGCAACTTTGAGGGCACTCTGGGCTGTGTGAGTGATGGGGGAAGTGACAGCCACTGGGGGCGTCTTGCCCTTCTTCAGGGAACCAGGGTGTCCTAGGCTGATGGGCTTTTTCAGTTCCCCAGCTTTGGATGAGTCGTCACAGCTCTCAGGCCGCTCTCTCCGCCACTTAGAAGTCCCAGGCTCCATCTTTAGGCTACCACTGTCGTAGTCCAGTTTTTTGGGGGCCTTCTCCTCGGATTCACTAAACCAGCTCAGCCCACTTTCTGCCAGGGAGCGCTTCTCCGAGTCTGTGCGTAGCTAAAGGGAAGAAGAGAAAAAGACAGAGTGAGACACTATGAGGTGAAGGGGACACAGACAAGTGAAGAGATTTATTTTCATTAGGAGGTGGTCCTGCCATTCCCAGAGGATGAAGTCAAACCAGGGTGTCTACCTGTATCCCTAGGGTTCCAGACAGAAGACACAGTATTTATCTCTGGGGTGCTTCTCTCCAGCTGGAGCAGATCTTACATGCCTCACCCCAGATAGATGTGAGAAAAAATATAGACACTATGACACCGTCTACTGTCCTGTGTGACTGCTTGGATGCCTTCACTTTCTTCTCTTAGCTCTGAAAGAACCTGGCCAAAGGTTGCCAGGCACCAGTCCTGTGGAGTGGGTGTGAATGTACCAAGCACACACACAGGCACCGGCCGGTTTGCCCTGTGGTTCATCTTGAGCGGGGAGCCTGGTGTTTGCAAAGTCACGCACCACTATTGTGGAATTCCTGCGAGAAGCGGTGGGCGTAGTCGGGAGGGAGTTGAGTGAGGAGCTGGCATTGAACTCTTCCGAGCTGAGGTTGTCCGAGGCATCACTGAGCCCGCTGCTGATAGAGCTGCTTTCATCCCAGCTGCAGGACAGGAGAGAGAAGTCCGCAATTAAAACAGAAGCCAAGGCAAGAAATAAAGTTTCTCCTACTGAGGGAAGGATGGCTCTATACCATTCTTGTGAAAGGAGAAAGCTTGGGAATCAGTCCTGGGTTTACCAGTAATTCAAAGGGTGGCTTAGGCCTCCTTGTAATTTGGCAATGTTCTTTCCCAAAATGAAGAGACTCTGTCTTTTATCTGGCAAGAGAGGATGTCATGTTTCCTTAAGAGAAGGTATATTATAAAGACAAGGTAATTTCTGGATCTGTCTAATTATACAAACCAATTCCCCCTCTATAAATAACCTCTCCTCTCCTAATTACACTGTTTTCGCTCATTTTTAGATGTGGTCCTCATGTATCTTCCCCCCCACCCCACCTCTGTAAAATATTATCTGGAAACAAGAGCCAGGAAGAGATTTCCCTTTTCTGGAGCCTTCAGATCCATTGTTCATCGCTCCCCTTGTTACACAGCTCATGCGCCTGGAAACGCACCGTGCTGCTTCAAAACAGCACGGAGAACTCCTATGGCAAAAGAGCTAAACTCCAGGTGCTGTGGCCAAGGCACCAGATTCCTGTGCGATGGTTTCATTTCTCTGCCAATTGCCTGGAATTCAGATTTATGGTAGCAAGGAGAGACTGTTGTTTAACATCTGTATCTGAGGACCATGGCCCATGCAGGAAGTGAATTTAGTGTGGCCTCCATCTTCCTGGTTTGGGCTCTATTGCCTTCACTTGGATAGTCAATTTTTAGAGTTGACAAGTTTCACAGTAAAAAGTTTATTCCTAACATCTAAACCAAAGGGCATCTTCTGTTAGGCCTACCGTTTTCTTCTTGTCCTGTCCTTGTTTGCTATTCACATGGTTCTCGCTCTATCTCTGTCTCACTCTATGTCTCATAGACGAGTTTAGCCTTGAGCTCACTATGTAGCCCAGGCTGGCCTAGAACCCCTGGCGATCCTCCTGCCTCAGCCTCCCAAGTGCTAAGGCTAGAGGAATGTGCCACTATGCCCAGCTTAGTTATGATATTTTCTCAGCCCAAATTTTGTCTCCTAGAAACTGTCTTCAGAAATCATGTTTCATCTTTCCCTAAAAAGTTCTTCAGCTTTTACTCCAGTTTAAGAACCTGAAGTTTAACACAGGAGCTCAGCAAGCCTGTTACGTGTAAGTATCTGTTTGTGCTTCCAGGAAATAATCACTAATTCCTTGTATCTGTTCAGGGTAGGTTTGTTTATCAGTGTTGCATGTGTGCAAGAACTAAAGAGGCTGAAGATGTTTTTTCTGTGAATTAGCTGGTATTTGGAAAATTTTTCCTTTTCAGTTTATTTTGAGTTTCAGATCACAGAACAAAAATTAGACATACAAGTCATCTCAGGGCCTGGCCCGGATTTCTGTGGCCTCCTTCTAATTCATGTGCTGGGAATAGGAAAGTGGGTGGTTTGGATATTTGGCTTGGTTGTTCTGTAGTGATTTATCCAAATAAATTGAGAACGTGCAAAGAAAGTATGGGGATTAGGACGTACTATGAGTTACTTAAATTTTATTACTATGAAATATAGCCATTATTAAATGACATCCTCCCACATGACAATATAAATCTTCCTTTTGTGCTGGGCTACCATCTCTCCCGTTTTGTAGAGAAAATACTTAGGAAAGAGCAGTGCTGATTTTATGATCCTA
>RJWT010046180.1:0-11503 GCA_004365215.1 Cuniculus paca | reverse complement strand
AAAAAAAAAAACCAAGACTCTAAAAGGCATTATATTGTCATTCTTTTTTATTTTATTTTAAAGAGAAAAAGACAATAAAAATGATACAGAATTTGAAAACAAGATAATAGGAAATTAACAATGGTTATAATTGATTGAACAATATAAGCACAATCTTTTTTTCAGTGGACTAAAAGAGATCAGTATTACAAGTATTTCATCTATTTTTGTATATATATTTATACATATTTTTATATATATTCATATATATTTGTATATTTTCTTTTCCCTTCCTTCTTTTATCCTTTCACCCATTCCAATTGTTCTTTCCTTTTGAGCAGTTTACCATTCTATTTTAAAATATTTTAAAAGATCTTCTCTAGACAGTCTTCTTATCTTCTCCAACCTTTTTCTTAATCCCCTTTCACACACATGTAAACACATAGTCTGGCAGGATCAGGTGCCACCCATAGGCTTTTCCATAGCAGTCTCACATAGTCCTTAGGGTAGTTGCATCCCTTGTTTGGATATTTAGACTGTAGGTTTCTGTTTAGACTATTTCTGTTTTGTTTTTTGCCATGTTCTTGTTGTCGGCCTAACTCATATGAAGCCCAATATATATTTAATGAAAATTGGCATGTCTTAATGGAGAAATAAATGAAGTAATTTCTAGATTGAAGTATCTACCTGTAAAGAGTCCATTTAATAAAAAAAAACTTAGGAATAACTAAAGTTGTACCCTATATTATTGGTGTTAGATTGTATCCTTTGTTAGAAGGGTTTAGTGAATGTTCTTGAACTCAACCAACATCCAAAAAGTTATTTTATGGAAGAGTGATTTCCAGTTCCCTTAATTTAAAATAAATTTTCACTCATAATATTTTGGGTCCTCCCTGCTTAGATTATGCTAGACATTCCCATTGAGGCTGAATTATAACATGTTCTACTCATTTTTCATAAAACACATATCTTGTCATCTTTAAATTTTCTCTCTGGAATGCTCTACAACAACAGCTGCTAAATGCAGTTATTGTTCAGTTTGAAACACAATTCCCTGAGGTATCCTTATAAAAATACAGATTCTTGAGTCTTGTAGGGGAGTTTTATTCCTAAAGTCTGTGGTAGGGTGTGCAAATCTAAACTGTTAAGGCCCTTTCTAAAGAAATTGGATGCATATACATTGATAAATGAGTCTTGGCTCGCTCTGGCTATGAAGAAGGGAATCTGATGTTTGACTAATAGTGGCTATCTGCCCTACCGTACTGTCAAGAGTAATAAAAGCAATTTTCTGAAAGTGCTTTGGAAAAAATAAAGTAGCTTAGAAATGCCAAGTCCTGAGAGATATGTTAAAGTTTTTACTTTCCATCTGTCATACTGTTGTCATCATGCAAAATTTGCAAGGGTTTCTGATACTGTATATTATGGCACACTTAGAAAAGTAATGTATGTTGGAAGTCCACAGTCATGACTGATGTAAACTCTCTGTGTAGACTTGGAATAAAATATTTTAAAAATAATTACAACTGTTCAATATTCACCATCTCATTCTGGGTTGGGGAATTATGCATCAACTAACACCTATTGTTTTAGAATAAAAGTATATCCTTCATTATTGCATTTGCACACCTTGAGTGAAGAAAGGACAAAAGAAGTTGAAATATAGTAGTTCAAATAGGGTGCTTGATTTATCAAAGGGTGGTATTCTAATTTTTACTGATTAGGTGTAACCAGATGAAGTAGTGTAATTGGGAAATTTCTGTACAAATGTTAGGCCAGTTGTTTACAGAATTATTTAGAGTAGAAAACACTATGAAAATTATCTTGGATTGTTTTTGTTGATTTTTTAAATGATACTAGTTTAGCATATTTTGTTTTGACAGATCTCTCAATATTCTGCAATTATTATACATGAATCACTTCAGTCATCTTAAAAATGCAACTATTTTAGGGTAAAAGTATTAGCTGTTTAGTATACCTGTGGCCCACAAAGTACCACATTAAACCTGTTACTCTCTTTTCAAATTCTTAGAAGCATTTTATAATAATAGCGCTCATAAAAGCTAAGTCTTTTATTATGCTAGTTCATTTGTCCTAGTTATAGACCAGGGACTAGATTCAGTAAAGAAAACGTGACAACATTTATATGTACAAAAATGATTAGCCTATAAAACCATTGGCTATCTAATTCAGTCGCGTCTTTTATTTGTTTTTTCTTTCTTCGATCATAATAATGAGCAATTTGTTGCATCATAAAAGAATCTATGTGAAACTTTTCTTTCTGTTATTTTAATAGAATTTAATATTTATTTGTTTAAAATTGGCAGATAAAGTATTAAGTACTGTTCCTGCACGACATGTTTTGAAGTACATATACATTGCAGAATGGTTAAATCTGACTAATTAACATATGTATATTCTACATATTTTCCTTCTTTGTAGTGAGAATACTTGACATGTACTCTCTTTGCAGTTTTGAATAAAATATTATCATGAGTTATACTTACCATGTTGTATAATAGATCTTTTTGGATTTATTCCTCCTTTTTAACTGTAATTTGGGGTTTTCTGCCAAATCCTCATTCTACTCATTCCCAACTTCCTCAGCACTTTGTAACCATCCTTCTTCTTTCTGTTTCTATGAGGTAAACTTTATATTTCATATAGGAGTGAGTCATGTGAATTATCTTTTTGTTCTTAGCTTATTTTGCATAACAGAATTTTCTCCAAGTTCATCCATGTTGTCATAAATGATAGTATTTCATTCATTTTAATGGTAGAATAGTGTTCTGTTGGGTGTATATAACACATTTTTAAAAGCTACTGGTTCATTTAAGCACATTTCAGTTGATTTCATATCTTGACTATAGTGCTACCTGAAACATGGGCACCCGGGTGTCTGCTTGTCCTGTTGATTTCTCTTCTTTGTGATACAAGTGAGATTGCTGGATCTTAGGGTAATTGAATTTTTAATATCTTCAGGAACCTCACCACTATTTTCATAATGACTGCACTAATTTATATTCCCACCAAGGAATGTGCAACGGATCCTTTTCTCCACATCCTGCTTAACATTTATTATCTTTTATCTTTTTGATAATAGCCATTTTACTGGAGTGATGTGATCTCTCATTGTGGTTTTGATTTGCATTTCTTTGATGATTTGTGATATTAAACATTTTTCATATACCTGTTAGCAATTTGTGTGAGAAATGTATACTAACGTGGTTTTGTTTTTGCTCATATAAAAGTTACTTGAGCATCTTCTATATTTTGAATATTAATCCTTATTGCATATACGGTTTACAAATATTTTCTTTTAATCTGTAGGTTGTCTTTTTACTCTCTTGATTTTTTTTTTTGTATTTGCTACACAGGAGTGTTTTACTTTGATGAAATCATATTTATTTTTACCTAGATTGTGTTTTTCAGGTCTCATTAATAAATTTGCCTTCTATAAACAAAAAAATAATCATATGTTGCATCATGTTCTTTACATCCCAGAAATCTTTCCTGTGAACAGCTCTTTTCTTAGCTATACCAAATACAGTGTTGCCTTGCTTTACAAACTTAGTTTGTTCTATGATGTGGGGGAAGATGATTGCATTTGTGTTTGTTTGGCAAAGTTGGCCATAGTCGTATTTGTTACCCAATGTGGAATTCGCTAACAGAAGCAAGTTTGGGCTGAGCACTTTTGTTTGCAAACCAAACTGTTTGCAAACAGAAGCATTCATGAACTGAGTTTTACAGTACAGTATTTAACTTGTTTAACATCATTCCCGATGTTAACTTTTTAGGAAAAAACGGTTACGTAAAAATCTGAGACAATAAATCTAAACTTTCAAATCTTCGTGTCGCCACATACAATTAATACACTTTATGACAGTTTATATTTTTCCTTTCCTTTTCAGTTGTGATCATGTTTATTTGAGCAGTTATTTGTGTAAGTTGGTGTCCTAAATGAGCTCTGTTTCATAAGGGCAGCAACCACAATTGTCTAGACCTCACAAAGTGTGGCACCCGATATATGTATTTTACACATCAGTTCTGATATCCTGAACACAAAGGATGTTGCAATAATGCTATGAAAATTGTCATTTGAAAAAATGATTTACTGAGACTAAACAACATCTCCAGGGCTGATCCCAACCCATCTATTGTAAAGATATTATAAATGTTGGCTATAATTAAGATAAATATGACTTCTTTGGCTAAGAATACACATCCCATTTTATTCCCAAAAGCTAATTATTAGTCTGAAGTCTTAAGTGTGCATTTCTAACAGCAATTTGTTTTGTACAATTTTTCTGACAATTTTTTCAGACATTAATATCCTTGAGAACTGTGAACTTGCTCACTAATCAACTATTCCTTCAGTAACTTCTTCCTTCTACCTAACTTCATCTTCTAATGCTCAAGAATGAAGCAGAGACTAAGTTTTCCCATGGGAGTCCATGAGTACGGAAGGTATACACTCCAGTGTTTGCATTAGTGTATTTATGTGCTGCGTAGGGTGATTATTTAAGGAAGTGACAGTAGATGACCCTGTTTCTTGATGTCTGCAAAGGATTTTGCCACTGTGGGGATTGAGGCAGCAGCCAGAAGTAGCACCAACAGGCAAAAAGAAAGCTTCATTGGCAATTGCTTGTTTTTACCCTGTGCGATTAACAATTGGAGAAAGTTAAACCTTGCCCTGACAAGGGGGTCACTGTTCAAGAAGTGGGAAGGGAGGCAGGAGCCACTGCTGTCAACAGGCATTTTTTGTAAGTAATGAAATTTGAGGGGAGGGCCAGGAACATAGCTTAGCAGCATAAGTGTCTGCCTGGCAAGCTGAAGGTCCTGAGATGTACTAGAAGAAAACATCTTCTGATGACAGGCATTCTTTCTGGAGTAAGACAAAATCTTGGTGATGTTTTATTTGTATTTCTCTAATGACCAGAGATGTTGAACATTTCTTCTTATATTATTGACTATGTGTACTTCTTTTCAGGAGGAATGTAATCATTATGCACTGCAAACATAGAGAAACAAAAAATAAGAATAAAAAAACTGAAAAGAAATCTCATGTAATGCAAAGTGACTAAAATCCAACCTGATGACTGAAATCCCAATGACTGAAACTGCTTTAGAAGGGAGAGAAAAGCCACTAAGGGAAAAGAATACTTACAGGAGCTTCAGACAAGAAGTTTTATGAAGATAGCACTTGCAGTGTTCTCTAAAATTACCCCTCGAAACTTTTTTATTTAATTTAAAATTTTCTTTATTTTTATTAGCCGTTTTGAAGCCTAGGATAGAGAAACAGGTAAAGAATGGATTTGGCTTATTTTAGGCCCCCAAATGACAAGAATGTGTTTCTTTTCTATTGGCAGCCATTTTCAAGGGAGTAGCATACCTGTTAACTATGTTTAATTCCATATAATTCCTTCTTAGCATTCATGGTAGCCTACCTGTAATCCATTCTGTCCTTTCTACCCTCTTTACCACCTCAGTGGTTTAGGTAATAAAGACTAAAATTATAGCCTCATAAATGATCTGCCCACTATAAATCTCTTTTCTTTTGCACACATATGCATGTACATGCAAATTTATGCAGGTACATGCACATACACACAATCACGTAAGACCTTCAGAATGATTGTCCTCAAATAAAAATATAATTATGTGCTATGTGTCCCAGCCACTACAGAAACATGATTTTCTAAAGTGAGATTGTGTCTGTAATCTCAGCACTCTGGAGGCTGAGGCAGGAGGATCCTTGCAAATTTGAGACCACCTGGACTACAAAGTGAGCTCAAGGCCAGCCTGAACTACATAGCCAGACCCTGTCTCAAAAAAACTAAATAAATAAATAAAGTAAGATTGTGAACTTTCATGTAACAGAGACAATATTTTAGTGATCGGTGTATGTTCTTAATAACCAGGATGGTGTAGTCACACAGTAGGTGCTTAATAAATACTTGCTAAATGAATGGATGGCTGTTTTCAATTATATCAAGGGCAATCTCATCTAGAAAATAAGAAAAATCTGATACAAACATTTTCTTTATCCCACATGAGATGAAGTTGTACAAAAACCTTCTGTTTTCCCTGTACAATTCTGAAGGAACTGTATGCATTTAATTTTATTTATATATTTTATTTGATTATTTCCACTGTCCTCTGGTCTTATTTGTATGATGGCATTTCACATTGTAAAATGCAAGCAATACCCCTTTGGCTACACTGGTGAAATTCCTAAGGGTATTTTGCATGTATTGAATCCCAGGAGGCCTGTATCACATTTGCCTTCTGAGACATTTCTCATGTAGTGATTTCTTGTCCTCTATACTGCATAGATTCCTATTAACTTCCATCAAAATGACACATCCATCTGTTGATTTGGACTTCTTCCCCTTGTGACTTATAAAATGTAGACTTAAACATTCCTTATCCTAAATCTTTGGGACACATTGAAATTCACAAATGTCACCCTTGGGAATTATTGTTACTTTGTAGAATCTGTTTTACATACAAAGCCAAAATATAAGAACGCAAACACTGCAGTTTAGAACTGTGATGTGCTTATTGACTTTTTCAAGACAGTGGTTTTTAAACTATGTCCCAAGGACTTCATATGTTCATGAAACTTCTCAATAAACTTCCTGTCTGAAAATCTGCAGCATTTGCCAACTCTGCTCTTATCTATTTGGTATAACTTGAGTTCTAAGTAAGTTTTTTTTTTTCTCTTGAGAAAACATTATTCACAACCATAACAATTAGATGTTTTCTTTTGTTTGTTCTGAAGTAAAATCAACTGGATTAAAACGTAAATACAAAAGTATGGAAATCTGATACTAATCTTAATTTATCCATTGGGTATTGAAAGACTTGGAGCATTAATTTTTTGCCATACCGTTTGAAAGTAACTTATGGACCCAAGATGCCATTATTTTTTTCTTTCTCTCTTTCTTTCTTTCTTTCTTTCTTTCTTCCTTTCTTTCTTTTAACCATTACTATTCATTCCTATTGGTGTAGCCATCATACCCACTTTGTAAAACTGACTCAGTAATTATTCTTTGTTTAAGTATGTACTTAGTCCCCTTCTTAGATGGACTGCTAGTTATAACAGCTAGTTAAAACAAAGAACGAAAATTAGATATAGTTCCTAACATCATGCAGCTTATTATCTAGTGGAAACTGTTTCTTGATAGTCATCATTTCTGATACTAACAAAGATGCTTTGAGAGTCTGGTTGAATGGTTAATTGTTTGCTAATTTTGTTGGCTGACTCATTTTTTCATAAGTTTGACAAATAAAATCACGGTAGTGGTTGAGGCTGGGCAAGATAATGAAACAGTCCTAATTGTTCTTTGATATGCAATAGTCTTTGTCCAAATTTAAACATGGATTTCTTATGTTTGTATAGCCCTGTACTTAGCATTTCTCTCTGTCTCTGTCTCTCTGCCTCTCTCTCTCTCTTTCTCTGCTGAAGAATATGTTCATACTTCATTTGAGGGCAGAGTTTATTTTTTACCCATCTGTGAATTGCCCCATTCACTACTGTTTCTAGTACAATTCTTCCCACATATAAGGTACTCAATAAACTGCCCGAAATGTCAGTTATTATGCTTCTGTATTTCTGGCTCTACTGGTGAGGATAATGACTGAACTATTGCAGCTATTTTTGAGCCTCATAAAAAGTTCTGCCAAAGTAGGAACTATTCTTATCTGAGATAGGGAAATATAAACAAATAAAGGGTTAAATTGGGTGACCTTCAAATCTCTTTCTACTTCTTAATTTTTGTGATTCTGTGTAATTGCACAAAGGCACATTTTTAATATTTTTATTAGTACATGTTCACAGAACTTAATGATCATAATTAGTACATGTTCACAGAACAATGCATTGTGAGGAGTTGGTAGTGTATGTAACACATATTAGTTCTTTTTTAATTTTTAAATTTTATTAGTACATGTTTCCATATATAACGATTCGTAAAAATAAATTTCCTTCTTGGCTTCAAGTTTTCACATTCTTCCATGTGAGTTGTTCATGAGATTTTCTACAACCATTAGCACAATGTACTGTGCATTTTACTGATGTACCAGCAACCCTGACTGACTCTGGTTCTTAGCCCAGAAGTGCTTTCACCATAAGCTGTTCTGCAAACATGACACTTATTTCAACCTAGTCATTTTTTTCAGTGTCTCTCAGAGAACTGACTCTAAGGCATGTGTGTGTGTGTGTGTGTGTGTGTGTGTGTGTGTTTCTATGTATGTATGCATGTGCACTGCAACATAAGTTTTCTCTTATTTTCCTTGGGCACATCTCTCATATAGTTACTAGATCAGTATTAATCAAGTATTTCCTGACTTTCCAGCACAGTTCTGGATACTTTGGAGAAGTCAAAGAAATAAGTGAGAGTGCCTGTGCCCTTGCCCTTGCAGAAAATAGTCTAAAGAAACCTAAAGAATAACTAGAGGATTATAACCTTAGCTATCCCAGAACTAGTGTGATATACTACTACAAGAAAATGTTAAATGACACTTCCAGTGGAGGATACACTTATTAAGGAAGAATTCTTGGAATTGAGACTTGTTTTTATAAAGATGGAGAGGTCATCTGAGAATGTAGGCAGTAATGAAGTTAGGAGAAACCAATGCAGAAAAAAAATTAAAAAGAATAAGACTGAGTGTTGGGAGATAGGTTGAAGCAAAGGGTAACACAGTCAAGTTCAAAATCAGGGATGGAAGAAAGTAGTAGATGGGCAAGATGATAGGTGATTTTCAGAGAAAACTGGTAGAACTTTTGTACACTGTGATAGACAGTTGAGAGCCTCTGTGCATGACACAGACTGAGAGACTATTGTGAAGTAGACCTATCTCGGGAAGGAGGAGCACACAGACAGAAAGTTATCTGAAAGATGGTCACCAAAGATCTCCCTATGCTGCAGCAGCATAGTGTGATAGTTGTGGAAGTGAACAAGGTGGGCAACTATTACATATGAGTCAATTTGATGGCAGTAGTTTCACTGGTTAATTCTTTGTTTGCTTTTAGTGATGTTGTCAAGTTTTCTGTACTGAATGGTACCTCTGGTCTACGATTAGGGCAGAAAAATGGCCAATAAAAACATAGTGATTATTATTGCTTTTATTGTAGTATCCCTTTTGAGTTTGAAAGAGTATAATAGTCAATGTGTTCTATGAACCAGTATGTTAAACAGCCATCACTTTTTACTCTAAATTTACTTCATCCCAAAGGTGGATGGAGTAATACTTAATAATATGATTTATAGAATATTTGGGTTCACATCAAATAAAAGTCACCATACACTGGTAAGTATGTACTGTCACTATCAGTAGACCTAATAATAATCGTTATCATTGTCTCAGATGTTTGAAAGTACTAATTGTTCAGTAGCTCCTACTGTAGTCATAAGCTGTAAAATACAGTCTTTTGAGTCATTGTATTAAAAATATCCAAAGGCAGTAAACAGCCTTTGGAAATAAATGAGACTGCTTTGATTTTTACCTGTGACAATGTGCAAATCTGGCATTTTCTGATTTGGAAAAGTTCTGAGCCTGGAAATTAAACTGTCAGAGTTGAAAAGTATGGGAATGTGAGGACCAAAAACTGTTTAATCAAAGTGCTGGATATTTTTTCAAAAGGGGTAGGAAATAGATTGTCCAATAACAATGTAACTGTGTGCAATGCATCTTTGGAACAAGGAGAGATGGAAGAAGCCTAGGAAGGCAAAAGAAGCTGGAAATTGCTACCCCAATTGTAAGTGAAAAGAAAATGCTTCTTTGTTTATTTGATCTTTTATGGCAGACACAACACCAACTGTTATATAAAGTCTATTTTCATCATCAATTAAAAAATTTGCCTTTGAAATTCTCCTATAGAATACCAATTCAAAGTTGTATTGTTTCCAAATATTTGTTTCTAAAAATGAATACATCATAGACATCTCATGTTTGTGTATTTACACACAAGTGTATATTTTCTGTCTTTAATTTAAATAGTCCTATTGCTACTAAAAAGACAGCAGTGACAGATGTTGACAGCAAATAATTTACAAATCTTGTAACTTCTGAATTATTAGTGAGTATTGGGCACTGGTCTGTAAATTCTAGAGTTACTATTAATATTTTTTTTATTGGATCTTTGTTATCTGCAAGTAGATCAGTGTCCATCAGTGATTTAACTGATGGACTGAAAAGGCAATGATATATTTCATATTCTATTGTCCTGAGGGTTGGGAGAAAAAATTAAAACAAATATAGTGGAATTTTTACAAGTAGAGGTTACCTGTTACAGGAGATCCATACTTTCATCTGGAGCAGCTACACTAATTCATTCTTTAAAAATATTTTTCAATATTTATTGAATGCTAGTCTGTAATCAGCTCTATTTTTTGTGCCACAACTGAAGTAATGTGTAAGATACAACCTTAAAGCACTTTTATCACAGAGGGAACACTCACCTGATATTTTAGATGAATACACATATGTCAAAATAGGTAGATTTTAAAACTTGTGAAAAGATAGTGTGTAGCACTGTTTATAATTTGCTTGACTCTGCCTATTTGAAAAGGTAGGGGGCTCTCTTCCTTCCTTTCTGTCGCTTCCCTCTAAAATTTTTCAGCAGTTATTGTAGATGGGGACACATTGTTCTGTTTCCTCTCATGAAGGAGGGAAAGAAACGTTTCACTCAGCAATGCCAATGTAAGTAAATGGACCACTCTGAAGTTATAGAGCAAAGCTTGAGTCGTGACACACAACATCGATAACACTAATGATTCTGGAAACAGGGCTTGAGAGAATAATTGAGAGCAACTTGGTGCTTACATTTCTATCCCAGATCCTCTCAACAATATTACTACCAGTCTTTCTGGGGAGTTTTCAAATGCTCTTAAACCTAGGTTTAAAGCTGCCTTTGTCCTTGCTGCATTTTCCAGTCACAAACTAAAGCAAAAACTACCAAGTTTGGAAAGCCCCAGTGACAAGCTCCATGTATTTGCATTCAGTTTCTATGGATATTCTTAGCTTTAGTAGGAGTCATTCATTAATCATTTAGTCAGATGAAAGTAAGAACTTTCAACTAGAAAATACAATTTGAAAGGAAAACCTTAAAATTACAAAATTTCTAAACATTAATTTTACTTCCCATCCGTGGTTTATGGTGTAGTTTTTAACCCTTCCAGGTCAAAATTATAAAAGATTGTAAATATATAAAAAACCAACAGTAGCCGTGTATGGTCACAGGGCATATTTTCCTTGGTCATCAGCCTGCTCCTAAACACTTGCCCCATATCTGCCATGATGTAGCAGTTCACGTGATATTTATTGAGTGGCTTTGGGGAAAGGGTGTGGTGCAACTTCTCTATTCTTAATGTGTTGGTAGTTACAGGACTATATGCATTCATCAAAATTAATAGAACTCTGCCCAAACTGGCCCCGAACCTGCAATTGTCTTGCTTCAGGCTCTCATGTGTGTGCCACCATGTCCAAATCCAGTCATTTATTATTATTATTATTATTATTT
>RJWT010046179.1:0-11503 GCA_004365215.1 Cuniculus paca | reverse complement strand
GATTCACTGATGAGCATAGTGCCTCCATGATCCAATGACTTTCCAAAAGCCACTCCTCTGATTGCATAAGACATTTGAGGGATGTCATATATCTAAATGGTAACACTCCTCAAGGGAATGCCCCGATGACCTAAAACCTCCCACTGTGTTTCCATCTCCCTCTTAAATTTCCCATTATCTTCCAACAGCATCAATCTGGGGATCAAGCCTTTAATCCATGGAAGACATTCCTGATCTAACCAGAACAGTTATCTACTGATTGCTATTCTACTGCTATGGATACTTTTGTTTTGGTTTTGCTTTGACCATGATTGATGGAAAATTGGCCAACTTGCCTCTATGTAAACAAGGGTTCACTGTGCTTGAATTCTTATTGCATTTCCATGCTTAACTGCAGAGGGGTAAGAAAAACAAGTGTTAAGCAACCTGTCATAAAATGCAGCGTTTAAACAAACTGGTAATGTCTCAAACAGCTTTGGAATAGTTTTAGAAGGTGGTAATTAAATGACATTTAGAAGGAAAAGTTGAAGAAACGGGGATAACTCAGCTTTAAAGAGAGAATGTAACAGGCTAACATAGTGACTGTCTCCAGAACAATAAACAAGATCATCTGCACATTTCAAACCCCTTCTGTGCTCAGCCCACGGTGGTGCCCTGGAGAAATGGTAGTCTTCATTTCAGGAGAACTAAGGCCCAGTTTCACTTCTGCCAACAGGTGACTTCAGTAATCTGTCTAGGTCTCAGTTTTAGACCACTTGGGGTAGGAGTCCCCTCCCAGGATCTCTTTAGGGATCCAGAAAAAAAAAAAGGAATATTTGGATTCAAACAATGCCAGAGACATAGTACTTAAAAATTATAGCATAGTAAATCCATTTATGTAGTGATCAAGCTTTTTCACATGAGACTGAAGAAGAAAAAATAATGAAAGAGATGTTCTGCAGCAAGAGTTTGGTAAACAGACTGGAGACATGCTAGAGTTGACCTGGCTCCTGTATCATCTTAGAATCCATAAACCTCAGCACAATGCCTCCTCAACACACATGACCATGATATACTCATTAAGTTTCAAGCAAATGCAGACAGAGAAAGAACATATAATAAACTCTCATGCACCTGTGACCAGCCCCAAGGAATCATCCCTCAAGGCCAATATATATTTTCTGTGTTCTCGCCAACTGACCTTTATACTGTACCTGTTATGGCTTATGTCTAGAAGTCACCCCAAGGCTCATGTGCTCATAGGTGGGTTTTTTTGGGAGGTGACTAGACCCTGCATACAATATAAGGGACCAAAAGAAGCTTGACCCACTCCTCTTGTTGCTTTTGCTATCGTGTGGGTACCACGGACTGTTCTCCTCTGTGATGGCCTGTCTGCCATACTATACTGTCTTGGAGCCTGCCAATTATGTACTGCAACCTCTAAAAACTGTGAGCTAAAGAAACTTTTCTTTACTCCACAAACTGCAACATTAAATTCAGAATTCCTGCTTAATGGGCCCACATCAACAAACTCAGTTTGATTCAGGTGTATATTTTTGCAACCATTATCCCACACTTGTAAAAGCCATTCTCATGCTTGCTCATTAGGCCTCTGCTTATAAGAGCTAGAAAATTCAAGAAGTTCTTTGGGAGAATAGTAGATCTCCTCATGGGTCACACTATATACCTCACACTTAAAAGCCTGGTAATAAGCCTAGAGAGAAAAATGGGTGGTGAGAGTGGGTCCTGAGGAGTGTCAGTCTCATCATACTTGGTCACCATAGAACTAGTTTCCCTAGGTATACTAGAAGAGGTCAATACCACGGGGAGTGGAGGTAGGGATATCTTCACTGTGAGTGGGCAATCTCTTTCTCTGGAAAAGTAATCTCATTAGCATCTGGAAATTTGACATTCTCAGCTTTATCAGGATCCTCCAGCATGTCTCCATCCCAGTTTATGGGATCCCATTCTTTTCTCATCAGTGCCCTCACCTTTGCTTCAGATAGCCTTCAAGGCTGAGCATTAAACTTACACTGTAATTCAGTCAATCGAATTATGAGGGCCTGTATTTGTGTTTCTGCAATCTCAGCCTTGTGGCTAAAAGAGAGCAGATTTTCTTTCAGGACACACTTAGAAACTTTTAAGTTTCTTATGTGTGTCTGGAGCTGGGAATTTGAATCTTTGAGAGCCTTACTTTCCTTTCTTAATTTGTCCTCACAGTCAGGTGACTTTTGTCTTCCTATGGATGTTTTGAGCTCATCGTTTTCCTTCACTAGCTTGTCCAGAGATGATAAGACCAACCAGCCAGCATCATTATGTTTCCTACTCTGCCAAAGACATTCAAATCTTTCATGTATGGAGTCACTAAATTCCCTGCATCTCACAAGTCGTGAATTAGGATAATCAAATGGATCAGCATAGCACATTTGTTTAAACAGTTTGTGCCAAGAATTATCAGTATTCCCCACAGAATTAGGAGAGACATTGAAATCTTTAGGTCTCATCAAATTAGACAGCCAGCTCCAGGACTAAAGCCATTAAAGAATTTCATCATTATAATTCTGCTTCTCTAAAGCCACTCAGTCCACTGATGGATGTATAGCAGGGTGTGATGTTGGAAGGTGAAGCCTGGTAGGAAGAAGGGGGGTCACTGTGGGTATGGCCTGGAAGTATATATCCTTCCTCCTCCCTGAATCCGCTCTGCTTCCTGCCTGCCGTGCTGCTCTGCCTTGTGACCAGCAGACTATGGACTGAAATCTTTACAAACTGACTTAAAATCTTTCTTCCTTTAGATTGTGAGTGTTCGGTATTTTGTCCCAATAATGAGAAAGTAACTAAGATGATACTTTCCTGCAAATCATTTTGAAGCAAGTTTCAGATATAATATACTTTCATCTGCAAATATTTCAATGTTTCATTCTAAAACATGTTTTGTATATATAACCACAATGTCATTATTACACGTTAAAAACTAGCAGTGTTTTGTAAATATTATTCAATGTTAATTCAATACTCCAATTTCCCTTATTATGCCAAAAATTGGTTTTAAGAGTTTGTTTAAATTAGAATCTAAACCAGATGTGGTGGTGCATACCTGTAATCCCAGTGCTTGGGAGGCTGAGGCAGGAAGGTTGCTGTGAGTTTGAGGCCAGCCTGGGTTACAAAATTACTGTGCAAGGCCAGTCTAAACTGCACAGTGAAACCCTGTTTCAAAAAGACCAAAAAAAAATCAGATCTAAATGTTGCAACTGGATGAGATGTATAGTAATCTAGAACCTTCTCCCTCCACCTTCCTTTGACTTACTTGTTGAAAAGATGGGGAAATTTGTATTTCTTACAAACTGGTAGTTAAATCAAAAGATTGGATGGGATGCAGACTATTTTCAGCAAAAATGATTCATAGGTAGCTTTCTGTATTTCCATCAAAATGTTGGCAGCCATTGATGATTACCGTCTAGATCCATTCTTTCATTAAGAATTACAAAATGTTGATGTGCAAACTTCATTTCTTAGGTTCATTTTCTCTTCATTTATTAACTGCTGTAAAGACCTATAAAGAAAAACCTATAAAGACCTATAAAGAAAAACATTTCCTTATCATCAATCTTGTTATCCTGACACATAGTTGGAAAAGGAAGTAAGTGTAGAGTATCTTTTCCTTTATTTATAGTTTGAAATTAATAGACTGATTCTCTAACATTCTTCAAAAGATGACACAAGTTAAAAAAACACTATGAATTCATGAATTTAAATACATTTAATGAGTCTGAGTTTGGGGAGATTTTAATCCTTATTGATTATCCCACCACAGGTTGGCAGTGAACTTGTGAGTATTGTACCATAAATAAGACAGGAACTAGAAACGCTGCAGCCCTGCGGGCTTGGAGAGGGTGGTCAAGGGCATCAGGGAGGTCACAGGAGCCTCTCAATCTGTCCCTGAACCTTTTCGCTCAACTGCAGTGGTTCTTATCTTGTGACCTCAATTTCTGCTTTGATTTCTAAGGTCCTTAGCACTATGCTCACAACAAAAGGAGAGGCCCTACCCTTGGCCTCACAGTCTGCACACATTGAGACAAACTTTTCCTTCTTTTCAGATACTACAAGGATATTTTTTATAAGGTAACTGATTGAGTCAAGGATGGAGGGGCTGTGTATGTGTCCAGGTGATTCACTTGGACCAGTGAATGAAGACTGAGACCTCCAGTGAGTAGAATTGGGAGAAAGTTCAAAATCCTTGCCTCTTCCCTGGGGAATCAGGGAAAGAGTAGCACACAGATGAGCCCAAATTGGTATCTAGACTTAACTTGTTCACTCTTTATAACTACCTTCCTGCTCTTCTCTCTTTCTCACACCTCAGCTGGGGTGATGTTACTTGGAGAAGTTACTAGAACTTCCAGGAAATAAAGAAATAAAGAAAATACAAAAGAACTTCCAGGAATATTTTTCATATTTTTAAATTTAAATTTTTTAGTAGATTTTTGTAGTGTATATTGATTGTATTCATTGTGGGGAGTTGATACATGTGCATCATATATAGTAATGCTTTTTTATCCTTTTCCACTCACCTCTATCCTCTCTTCCTCCATCTCTTGGCCCCCTTCCCTTTTGTCACAGATCTATCTCTCTGTTTCATCTTAATCTATTTTTTATTTTGCTCTTTAAATTATTTATATGTTGGGTTTTTCATATAAGAGAAACCATGTGATATTTAAGCTTGTGTGTCTGATTTATTTCACTTAATATTACAGTCTCAAGGTGCATTCATTTTCCTACAAATGATTCAAATTTACCTTTATGTCAGAATAATACTCTACTGTGTAAAATACCACTTTTTCTTTCTTCATTCATGTGTTGATGGTCATGTAGGATGCTTCCAAGATTTATTATGAATTGAGCTGCTATAAACATGGGTATGCATGTACCACTGTAATATGATGTCCTTAATTATGTTAGAAAGATACATTAGAGGGGAATAACTGGGTCAAGTGGAATTTCTGTTGTTTATTGAGGAATCTCTATAATGATTACCATAGCAGCTGTACTAATCTATATTCCTACCAAAGTGTAACGGTGCCTTTCCTCTCACAGCCTCATCAGCAATTGTTTTTATTTGATTTCTTGGTGATAGCCATTCTTTCTGGAGTGAGACAGAATATTAGTGTTGTTTCAATTTGTTTTTCTCTAATAGAGATGTTGAACTTTTTTCATGGATTTATTGGCTATTTGTACTTTTTCTGAGAAATTATTCATTTCAGTTGTTCTTTCTTTTATTGTCTTTTTTTTTTGGGAGATCTAAATGCTATGAGTTCTATGTGTATTCTAGATATTAGTCTTTTCTGAGGAATAGTTGCCAAAATTTTTTTCCCATTTTGTAAGTTATCTTTTCATCCTCTTGGTTATTTCCCTTGCTACGCAGAACTTTTAATTTGCTGTTAGCTTGTTTCTTGACTCTTGATGTTATTTCTTGCACAATTGGCATTCTGTTCAGAAAGTTCTTGCCTATGCCTATGTCTTCAATATCTTTACTTATTTTATCTTTCAAAAATTGTTTCATTTTAATATTTAGATCTTTGACCCATTTTGATTTTAGTTTAATAAATGACTAGAGATATGGGTCTAGGTCTAGATTTAATCATCTATGTGTGGATAACTAATTTGCCCAGGATCATTTGCTAAAGAAAGTATCTTTCCTTCAGCATGTTTTCCTTCAGCAAAGATCAGACGACTGAATGTGCCTGGGTTGTTTGTGCTTCCTCTATTCTGTTCCATTGATCCACATGTCTATTTTTGTTCTTGCACCATGCTGTTTTCATTACTATAGCTTTGTAATATAACTTTGCATAAACTTTTTTATTTTTGTTGGTATATATTTGCAGTACCTAATGATTACATTCTTTGTGGGGAATTGGTACCAGTATATAACAGATTTCAATTATCTTCCCCTTCCTCATCATATCCCCCCCTTTTTTTTCCAGTATCAGATTCATTTATTTATCTTATAAGTCCTTATAAAGTTAATTCATCATACATACAGATTAACAGCCAGACTAATAGACCAAAAACATAACACACATGAGACAATTATACCAAATCAAGATATACTCACGTATATTGTCCATGGTGGATTACAGGCACTTTTCTCTCCCCTTTTTTCCTATTGTCTATCTTTTACTTTGCACTTTACTTATACACTGAATTTTTCATATTAGAAAAACCATGCAGCTTATGAGTCTAGTTTACTTCACGTAACATTATGGTCTCAAGGTGTACCCATTTTCCTACAAATGACTCAAATGTATCCTTCTTTATGGCAGAGTGGAACTATATTGTGTATAAATACCACTTTTTTGTTATCCATTCACTTGTTGATGAACATACAGGCTTCTACAATTTAGCTATTATGAATTGTGCTGCTATAAACATGGATATGCACACGTTACTATGTATACTTGAAATTCAGGATTGTGATGACTTCTGCTTTGTTCTTGTTTCCCACGGTCGCTTTTGCTATCAAGGGTCTTTTCTGATTACACATAAATTTTAAGATTGTTTTCTTCAGTTCCGTGAGGAATGTTGTTGGTATTTTGATTGGAATTGCATTAAATCTATATGTCAATTTTGAAAGTATGGTCATTTTGACTATATTAGTCCTGCTTATCCAGGAACAGGATATATCTTTTCATTTTTGAATGTCTTCTTTGATCTCCTTTTTTGGTGTACTGTAGTTTTCATTGTAGAGGTGTATCACTTACTTGGTTAGGTTAATTCCTAAGTATTCAATTTTTTTTGATACTATTGTGAATGGTATTGCTTTCTTAATTTCTTTCTCAATAAGTTCAATATTGGTAAAAGAACCCTATTGATTTTCACGTGTTGATTTTGTATCCTGCTATGTTGCTAAATTTGGTTATTAATTCTAAGAATTTTTGGTAAAATTTTGGAGTTCTTCTATGTAAAGGATCATGCCATCTGCAAACAATAATTGGACTTCTTTCTTTCCTATGCATATCCTTCATTTCTTTTTCTTGCCTAGTTGATCTGATCAATGTTTCAAGGACTATGTTAAATAGGAATGACAATAGTGGGTATTCTTGCCTTGTTCTCCATCTGTGCCACATGTATCAGCCTTGGGGCAGTTGGGAGTTTTGGAGGCATTTGTTACGTTCTCTTCTAACTTTTCTACTGGTGTGTGTGTGTGTGTGTGCACGTGCACACGCACATGCATTAATGTTTATGGGTCAATTATAGTAGAACAATTTTGTTGTTAGTATGGTGGTTTCTTTAGTTAGAGTCTGCTTTTCAGTCATGCACTTTGGGCATGGCTAAGTATAGGCATCTGTCTCTGTTCTAAGACCCACTTCCACTAAATCGAGAGGAGGGAGTACAGTATAATTAGTTTAGCACCCAGTAGTCTAGAAATGTATCATAGTATTGCTGATGACACAAAGACAAGCCAGATATTGGCATCCACCAAAACCATTTAATTACAGCTATGTTACCCTAGTAATAGCAACAAAATCGGCAACAATAGAGTCAAAGAAAAGATCGGACACCGAGATGTCATAAAAACCAATAAAAATTACCACTGTGCCACCTTTAGCCATAGAAAAGAGATCTGTAATTATAATATAGACACAAACATAAGCCAAAGATTTACATGCAGTATCTACTAAATGCAACAATGATTCCACCATTAACAATAGAAATGAAATCAACAATAATAGCACAGAGTTAATTCAAAGATTAATAAAGTGTAATATTTAACTAGTAAAGTTGGATGGGGTTGGGAACAGAGAGTGAAAGAAGTAAAATCCAAAAAAGAAAACAAAGACAACAAAGAAGAAAGAAAAGTGAGATCAAGGATCCTTAGACAAAAGTAACAGAACACAGCAAATAGAAAAAGAAGAAAAAATAATAAATGGGAAAAAATAAAGAAAAAATACGAGTCAAAAAGAAAAGCAAAAAGAGAAGTGAGTCAAAATAAATTCCTCCATATTTTTCAATGAGTGGATTTCCCCCCCACAGTCTGCAGTATTAGGATCCATCAGATATAAGGGAGGGATAGTAAATCACAAAACCTATTTTGTTTCCACATTCATGTTTTTGCTTGTGAATCCTGAATCCTGCCCTGCCTTTGCTGCTAGTTCTGGTCAATCAATGAAGTTCACCTTAGGGCTGTAGTCACTCCAATAGTTCCCAGTTTCTGTGTCCCTCTGTGACCTCAAGTAATGGCTTTCTCCACCTAACTTACAGCCTGTGCATTTGTGAGGTGCCTTCCCCTACCCCGCTCTAGAGGCTCCTGCTCTCCCGGTTGTGGCAACCATTTAAGCCAGGCATATCTTTGCTCGCATTGGTAGATCAGGGAAACAAAGAACCACTGAGTTCTGTGCTGGATGTAGGCAGCAGGGGTGTCAAGCAGACTGCTGGATTTAAAGCCAATACTTTCAGACCCAGCCCTCCCTGAAACCCACCCAGGATGGGCCTGGCTTCTCACCACAGAAGTTAGGGCCTCTGTGTCCTTCATGGCATGAGCCATAGACTTCTCAGAGGAGTCTGTGTTTAGCCTCACTCTCTCAGCAAATGTCTTTTGTGACCATCTACCACCTAGTCACTGTGGTACGATGACATCAGAAACCCTGAAGTGTACTTGTTCTGTAGCTCAGTTTTAAACTATTAACCCTTTCCCAAAATGTCTCCTGATTAAACCTCAAATATAGCAGGTGCTGCACTGGGTTTCTTCTTCAACTACAGCCTTTACCCCTTCATGGAGAAGGGGTAAAACTTTCAGAGTAAAACCCCACACTATTTTTGCAGTTTAAGTAGCCATGGGGTCTTTTTGAGGTTAGGGCTGTTGGCCTGATCTGTTGTTTCACTTGGGAGCCATAGACCCTCCCTGGGTTTCCTTCCAGTGAGGATAGACAGGTCCCTCTCCATTTCCAGACTGATTGGTTCTTTTCTCTACATTGTGTTCCATTCCTCCAGTTTCTGGTTTCCCTCTCAGTACCCTCCCAATTCCCCAGAGATCTACTTTTTTTTTTCTCTTTACCAAGTTTTTGTTTTCTAGGAGTGTCAATTTGGATCCTGGAAAAGCTATATTTTGCTGTGAGTCTCCGTTGTGCCATTTTTCCATAAGAAATCTTAAACTGGAAAAGTAAGACATGGAAGTGGGTATACTCCTTTCCTAACTGGGAGAATTTGATGGGGTCAGTTCCTATCCCAAGATTGAATGGACTGTCATGATGTAGGAATCCCAGGCCTGCAGCTTGTTCTGCCAGATGCTGCCCTGCACATTTGTGGTACTGTGACTCTGACGTCCCGATGGCAGGAATAACCCAGAGACAACCTGGCTTCTTCAGTTTCCAGTCTCGAAGAAGTGAGCTTTGTGAGAAGGCCTGCTTGGGAATGTGGGATAGACTGGGTGTAACTTAATCCAAAGCTTCTAACATTTAGCTAAATGGCACATGGAACAATATTTGTACTTCTGCAAATGTCAGGGTAGCATTGGTCCTTCTGGCTCAACATTACAAGCCAGTATTTGAATGCCCTAAGTGAGATTCAGACTTCATAGGCTGGTCCAGGTCCTTGCTCTGGTTGTTTTTTCTCTTCCTCTTTAAGTCATCATAGAAAACAGACTGTCTTTGGCATTACTGCATTCTGAGCATACTTGAAATTTGGCTCAGGGCTGCTGCATTTCCTGGTGGTGGTGTAGGTGGGGGGTAGGCAAAGTTTGAGGGGAACACAGTGGGAGCAAGATAACCATCTTGGCTCATCATGGAATGCCCTTCTCTCATGCTTCCGAACCAAGGATGACGCTTCTCAACTGCCACATTCTTGACCTTGACACTTTGGTCATATATGATTGACCTCCAAATTCTCTCTTCTCAGCTCCAGAGAGGCTGAACATTTCTGAAACTAATTTTTACTTATTTTTCATCTTTTCCTTAAATTACATGATGCAACATCTTTCAAAAATTACTTTTTGTTAATTTGAAACCTAAATCAACTTCTATCACCTACACACACACACACACACACACACACACACACACGTGCACACAAGCCCTTAAGTGAAATTGTTAAAGAAGCTCTAGAGTCAAGGCAACTGGCTTCATCCCTTTCCTTCTGACACCCCCATCCCTCTCATCCTACCTTTAAATCCAAAACTTATTATCCAAAAGTAAAATACAAATACTAATGAGGGAAAAGTAGTGATGATAGTAACACTTATTTTTAGTGCCTTTCATAACAGAAACTGTTAAGTGTCTTACAGAAATCCTCTTTTTCAGGTAAATCTTCATGAATCTGGGTTCATTAGGAAGCTTTTGACTCTACATAAGAAAAACTTCAACTCAAAATAGCTCAAACACGAGGAAATTAGGAATTTTCTATGTAACAGTAAGTCCCTAGCAAGGGTAGCTTCAGGGTTCCAGGTTCTTGCCATTGCTCTGCTCAGTTAGTTTAGATGTCCAGGATGTCTCTCCTTATGACAGAAAATGGTTGCGGCACTTCCTGGCATCCCATCTGAATATGACAATGATTCTCAGAGGGATGGTTGCATTCTTGCATCTCTTTTTGAAGTGAAAGAAAAAAAAACTTTCTATGAAGCCTTCAGTCAATCACCTCTCTCATCTCTGGCCAGAATGACTCATGCACACATACCCCATCCACCATTGGCCAGAGAGTGGGGTTACTGTGATGGGCTTAGCTCAAGTTCATTTCATCCCTGAGTTGAAAGGGTGAGAGGTAAAATACTCAGGAAAAGAAAAAATGAAGGCTTGTCCAGCAAATCAAGAATGTTACCCAATAATGTCCACTACAAACCACATGAGGTAAACACCAAAGGTTTGCAGGGGTGATGAGACTTGCCCATGGTCAGTCAACCGGTTGATGGCAGATGTGGAATCTGAACCCTAAATTATCAGTCTCTAAAGCCTACTCACAACCTGTACTCTGGGGGCAGTTACTCCTCACAAGATTCTTTTGCCTTTGAGGGACTTCAGTGTCCACGGCTGTCATGAGTTTCACCGAAAAATTGCTTTGGGGACAACATTTAATCAGCTTTATGATACAAAGCAACATAACAAACTTATCTAACAGGTATGACATCTCATTCAATCTCTTCGCCCACATCTTACTCAAGGCCCCTCACGTGGCAGAGAAGAAACTAAGAAGAATGTAAACTCAGCAAATAGCAGGCTTCAGTGCCAGGTTTCTGGCTTTCTGAGGAGGTATTACATATGCACAAATATCTTTTTCCATGTCTTTACATTTCTCATCTTATTCTGCTATTTATTATCCTGTTTAGCTAAGATATTTCTTCTGTTCAATTACTTGATTCTGGAGGGGACTTCCAATGACGACACTGAGAAGTGACATCAAAATAGTTAACAAATGGTAAAGCACAGACACCAACCAACCAGAAGGGATCCTGGGGCACAGGTACAGCAGGGTTCTGGAGGCCCTGGATATGCTAGCTTTTAAGTCTATACAGTAGTTGGCCTTTGAGGAAGTCCAGGGTAACACA